>JAOEHY010033358.1:16192-107303 GCA_025447955.1 Psilopsiagon aurifrons
GGGTGAGTCTTCCTGTAGAGTGCACTGCCAGAAGCCATCCATTTTAAAAAAGAAGCTGCAGTGAGTCTCTGTAGGTCTAGAGGAAAGCAGCAGAAAGTTACAGTGTGAATTTTGATCCTTTAAGACTTCAAGGATCTTCCCTCTCACACCCCACCCGCCAGCCCCCTCCCCAAAAAATAAAAACCTCCAAGTTCTAGTTGAAATCTCATAAGCCACCCTTAAGAACTGTTACGTTCCCAGGAAGAATAATTTTGTGCATTCTCTGGCATAACTTTCTGTATTATGACAAGTCTATCATGGGCTCTGCTTGGTTTTCAATAAGGAACCTTGAATTGAAGCAGTCATGTAGTGCTGTCTGACATATCTGAAAAGAGCCTTAAAATAAAAATTTAATCTAAACTGAATATAAAAACTAATAGCTAACTTTATAACAAAATGGTGTTTCTTATATAAAATTCAAGTGATATCATGTTATCCCCTTATTGATTTCTGTTGTGTTTTACACTGTTTCCTCTGTTGTTGTCAACATTTGGGCAAAAGATACATTACCGTAATAGGTGAAAACTTGTGTAAAAATTGGAAATTTTTAAATTAATTTGCTGATGTGGAATTTTGGAATACGCAAGAAGTGTATTTACAAATTATCAGCAGTAAATCATTTGCAAATGTTGTTTTTAATCTTTGTTCTTACATTGTAGCTACTGGAGCAGGGATGTTCTGAGGCTTTTACAGAATTGTCTTTTTCAGCTGATAATTGAGTTGCTTCACAGGCTGTCTTTGAAATTGCCACGATATTGGAGTTAAGTGTTATGAGGTGGGCAATGAAGATGATCAGAGGGTTGGAGGACCTCTCCTATGAGGATGGGCTGAGAGCATTGAGGTTGTTCAGCCTGGAGAAGAGAAGGCTCTAGGGAAAATTCAGAGCAGCTTTCCAGTACATAAAGTTGTGGCTGCTCCATTCCTGGAAGAGTTAAAGGCCAGGTTGAAGGGGCTTTGAGCAACCTGATCTAGTGGAAGCTGTCCCTGCCCACGGCAGGGGGGTTGCAGCTAGATGATCTCTAAGGTCCCTTCTAACCCAAACCAGTCTGTGATTCTATGAGTAGGTTTGTTTGGGTTTGTTTTTTTTTGTTGTTTTGTCCATAATCTTTGAAAACTGTCCTTTTCTCCCTGCTATAGAGACTAGGAAACGTGCATACTTTTAAGTCTGCGTTTTTTCTCGTGATCAATGTCCTATTTGTCCTTGTCCTCAAGCTGGCTATTTGTTCACATGACTCTTCTTCCTCCCTAGATACTATTCCTATGGTATTTTTAAAGGTAACAGGCACAGCCTCTTCTGTCATTTTGCTAGACTAACAGAGCTAAACTCTTTTACTCTGCAATTGTGAAACAAGTTAGTCATTCTAATGGTGACCCTATTAGCCATCCTCTATACCCATTCTATTATGGACTGATACTGAGCCCAGTTGATCACAATTACATAGTGTGTTTCTGATTAAGCCTTTAAATCAGAGTATTTCCATGGAAATGCATCATCTGGCATGTTCTGGACTGTATTCATTGGGGTTTTTTTATTGTTAAATTATAATGGCTCTGAGTCATCCTGTGATCAACCAGTGCTTTTAGATCCTTTTCATTCTCTGCTGCTTTTCAAAGTGGTCTATTTCACCAGCTTATAATAGAAGTTCTCTTCATAAATCTGTAAAACGTATGATTTAGAACATTGTCTTAGGTGACATTTTTTTCAAGGTCATCAAATAGAAATTGTAAGTCTCTAAACTGATTTTCATAGAAACTGTGGGTATATTCACTCCAGCCTGCCTTCTACTTTCAAAGTTAATGATTGTATTATAAAGTTTAGCTTGTTCCTTATTCACCTGACACTATTTCTTACTAATTCTCAATGACTCAAGTCAGCTGTGTTTTCTGTCTAGCATCTTATGTTCTATTGAACCAAAGAAATTAGGTGAATTGTATTGCCTTGTCTGTAAAAGTAGTACTAGCATTTGGAGATGGCATTATTTATCTTTAGCAAACCTACCCTTTCTCCCTTTGTATTATCTTTGATTATTTTTTTTTCCCTTCACTTTCTCTTTTTCCCTCGTGATATCAGATTAACAGGTCAGTTGTGTCTCGTAAAATTTTCTCAGAAAAAAGTATTAGATTTTCTGACCATATATTCATGAATGTATTAATAATGAAGTTTGAAACACTGACCTATGGTTTGGAGGAATTATGCAGCTATGAATAAGCAATTTCAGAGAATCACACTAGAACCCGGAAGCAATGATATAGTGGTCCATATAGAAGTGTTTAAGGAAACCACATTTTCATGGAATTTACCAGTGAGCTCTTTTGAACTCATTAAAAGCTACCTGTCTTTGGACACAGAAGTAGACCAGTATAGCAGTGGCAGCAGCTGTGAGTGATCTTAAACTGTGCATTAAAATTGTTCATTTGTGCCTAAGTCTATGCCATTATTAACATACCAAACTTGGCTCACTCATTCACCTGAACTGCAGATCATTTTACAGAGCAGCCATCATTGCTTTATGACCAGCTTGGTAGATTCCTAAAAAAAAAAAATAATAATAAATTACAATTGTCCTCCAATTTCATGTATCGGTTCTTTAAAATATTTGTATAACAATATTCAGCTTTTATTGAATTTTGCTTTGACATTTGTGGTAATTTTTATATTCTTTTTCTCATTGTTGACCCTAACATTGTCTCCATGTAAATATCAGCACTTTCAGTGAGGTTACATGAAAAAATATATTACCTGCTTCCTTCTGTATGGCAGCTCTACTACTTTCTTTGACCTGTTTTTTAATACAGATCTGGAGAACTTAATTGCTGTATGTAAATTTTTTTTGGCAAGTATCATGATATCCATCAATTTCTTGAAACTTAATACTGTTTTGTATCACTGATCAGTGAGGATTTTTTTCTTCTTCATAGGCTTTCTGATTATACGCATTGTCCTTTTTGATCTGCTTAACCATTCACGATCTTGTACAGTCCTGTTAATTTTTTTCAGTGAATTTCCTGAGTTTACCAAGTTTTCAAATTTGAAATGCAAAATCCTAATGTGGAGACTGCTTTTATTTTTAAAATTTATTAGAAAGGGGTTATTGATGATCAGATTTTCCAAGATTATTTTATATTCCCAGCTTTTCAAAAATTTCCTTGCTATTTGCTAAATCTAACATTTCTATAAAAATGTTCTAGGTAATGTTCTAGAAGACATTAGTAATTAGTGAGAACTTCTTATAAAATTTGCCTATATTTCTTGTTGATGACACACTTTCACTTTGCATTAATCCAGCATTTATGCCTGGCTAGAACAAAGGTATCTTGGGTTCTATACTTAGGTTTCCAGGTACTGAGATAGATGAGGGCTGCAGCATTACTACATAATGACTTTATCACATAATATCTTAACGTATGTAGCAATTTCATCTCAACAGCTAGGTGATTTTATGTTGCATTTTTGGAAGTACCTCTTCATTTTTCTCTGGGAATCTATGTAAATTTTGTTTTTCACTTGCTAGTCATCCCTGAACCTTCACACTTGTGCTTAAACAGCAGTCTAAAAGGGGTAGTTAAACTGTGACAAATTAGGAGCAAGTATGTGTAGATAAGTTAACATGGCTGGGGATTGCCCACTTCACTTTCTTGGTGTCCTCCCATTAAAAAAAAAAAAAAAAAAATTCAAAATTATGTGTCTTGTATAACCGTGTTTCTTCAAACTGGCATTGTTTCCGTTCTTTTTATGGAACCTTTCTTTGGCATTTTCACAGATAGTCTAAATCTTGAAGGTTGTTTGTTGATACTTTTCATACCAAAAAAGGATATCAGTACTCATGTACAGGCTACCTAAATCCTCACAGCACTGGGACATATGCCTGTCTTGATCTCATATATTATGTACTGCTGTAATTCCAAAGGAGTATTATTTAAGTATTTACTAGCAGAGACAGCTGAAAAAAACCAATTTTGCACATTCTTTGTTATGTTAACTGCTGAACTTTTAACATACAATACAAACTGAAATCTTCAGTTGCTTTTAAGAAGATGTTGTGACTAAATAAAATCTACCGTACATGTATAAATAATTTATTTGCTTAATTTTATTATGGTGACCACACTGTTAACTCATTCAGTGCATAATTAGTAATATAGGTTATTACCCATAAGGCTTAGTTTCCAATGTGGTTTTTTTTTACTGCTACTTTTAACTTTATGTAGCATGTGCCTATTTTGGCAACACCCTTGTATCTTTAATAACATAATATACATATCATAATAATTTATCATATATATCATAATAAGATAATATATATCATAATACTATAATATACATCTGAACATATAAAACACTTCATCAGATTCTTTACAATCTGGAAGCAGTGGAGTTGCCTTTTCAGTTCTCTGCCATGGTTTCAGATTATTTTATTTCCTCTTTTTTTTTTTCTTCCAGTTTTCTTCCAGCCTGTTGTTAAGGCGCTGGTTTATAAGCTGAGGAAATAGCTGATGGGAAAATACACCTTATGACTGAGGACTTAAATTTGGCTATTTTCCCATGAAAAATATTTTATCTCAAAGCAAAATACTATGCTTGAACTCAAAATCAATCAAAGCATGCACAAGGAAAAGCTAAGGAAAATAATTCGTCATTCCACAGTGGTTACCAAATATCTTTTTCTGATACTGATCATCTGATAATGGGCATGGTTTCTTAATATTGTGCTAAATTTTACACAATTAGATAATGGGGGAGCAATGTTGTAAGTGGTTGCAGGTTTCTTCAAAGAATCGTGAAAGCAGAAGGACCAACATATCACAAAGGCTCCTAAGTCAAGAGCCTGTCTTCCCCAGACACTTAAAAACTCGTTGTAAGTTCTAGCATTGATTATAAGAAATAGAAATGACATTAGCTGGGGAAAAAACTTTGCTTTCAATCTTTGATTGTTCCCTTATAACATTTTTAACATGTCACACATGCATGAACTGCAAAAATATCAATACTCAGTAGCTCTCAGCATCCTGAGGACCACTTCTTCTTAGAATGAGATTTTCCATTCAAATTTGAAACTTTTGGGATCCAGTTCGATTTGTTTGTGCTGTTTCTGTCCCTTAGATATTTTGAAAAAAATTCCACACACACACAAAAAAAATAGCTCTGAAATGGAAACAAGAAATGAAACTTCAGAAGTACGTACAGAACAGCACTTTCCAAATTAGGTTTTAGTGTTGAAAACAACCTTTCAGTTGTTTTTTTGGAAAGTTTCCCAGGTTCCAGGAAGTCTTAGGAGCCAGAAGTCCTAGGAGACCTCCCAGAAAATCCTCAGATCTGGTTTAGAGCTGATAAGCCCTTTTTCCCTGGCTGCAGGTCATACAGCAGATTTTTGAATATATGGGCAGGTTTTGAAATTCGTATGATTTCTACCATAATTATGTGCAAATGGCAAATGGTTGGAGGATTGTGGATAGATTGCACTTTAAAACACTAGCATTTTCCAGCAGAAAAATATTCCTTAGAGCAATCTACAGTTTGTTCAGGATTTTGTTTTTCTAGTCAATGCCAGTACAATCCAGTTAATAGGACTAAAAGTGAAATGGAGTCATGAAGGAATTATTGATACTCTGTTTTGAAAATGCTCACAGGATGTTCAGGTCTTGACTAGTAAATTGCTTACACAGACTCTTAAGCTTTTCCAGGGAAAATATGAGATGCCGGTGCTGACCTGTGTCATTGCAAAGCTGCAGCTCGTATGCAGGATACTTGAAGGTGGTTCTATTTCTGGTGTTCTTTCTCTCCCCTCTTAGAGGTGGAACAGGTTTCTGAGATGCTGCCCCTAGCATGCTCTGAAATGTCACTTCATATGTGATGTGGTGATATGGTGTCCAAATAAAATTTTTTAAAATAAGATGATTTTTGTGGATTTTGAAACATCTGAAGCACAGTTACTCACTCAAAATTTGAGGTTGCTGTTGCTGGTTTTAGTAATCTATTCCCTTATTGCGTTTCATCTCTAGACCCTGGAGCACCTTGCAGAGCAAAGGAAATACCATCATTTTTATTTCACCAAGAGAGAGTGAAACTAAGGAAAGAGTGTGGAACTGACTTATTTGTTATTACACTATATTATGTTAGCAGAATCCAAGACTGAGCCTCCAGTCAGGCTCCATCCATCCTCTACTCAGGTGGGATTGTCCTAGTGCTCAGATCATTCCTTTCCTGTGAATAATGAGTAATTCTACTGGAAAAATTCTCACATATCTTAGATGTAAAATTGTTCACAAATATTTATTCATATTTTAAACAGCATTGTGAATGTGTGGGCATTCTCAATGTGTGCGTTTCTCATTAGTACCCTAGCACAGGAGCTCATTTGCAGGCATGTTGCTGTAGCAGAGTTTGATGTTTAATTTTGAAGAATTTCTACATAAAGTAAATATTTGATGTGCAGTGAGCAGCTTGACTTTATGTGTATGTTTGTCCATTCAATGAACAGCCCTGTCCCTTTGCCCTTTGCTCCACTGGACTTCCTGGTTATTATGTAGGGTAATATTCTCAATTTAATTGTATCCCAGGAAGTGCCTGCAGACATTATTTAGTAAAGATTATTGAATAGTTAATGTTATAGGTATTCATATTCTTGGTACATTTTGAGGAGGCAAACAGGGAAAAACACTCTCCTGAAGTCTAATAAGGAAATAATATTCTGTGAATGTGTCCTTTTATCATGTAAGTAATTAGATGTTGCTGCATATATGAGATTTGCTCAGTCAGCCCAAGGAGTGTGAC
Source organism: Psilopsiagon aurifrons (assembly GCA_025447955.1). NCBI lineage: Eukaryota > Metazoa > Chordata > Aves > Psittaciformes > Psittacidae > Psilopsiagon > Psilopsiagon aurifrons. Next base: position 23,004 of record JAOEHY010033358.1, read on the forward strand.
AAGTCCACACTAAATCATCTGTAGGCTGTATACAGGTTTTTATCACCACATTTGACTTTGTCTCTCTGAGGCAAAACTGTAATCTGAGGTTAAGATTTTGGGGTGCCACGATCATATTTCTTTCTTTAATGCAACTTAGTGAAGAGCCTGGGGTGGATGGGTGTGGGAAGAGACAGGGCAGTAATGAGGAGGTGGGGGTGGATGTCACTTTGGTCTTTAGCTGTGTGACCTATCAACAGACCCACAAGCCATCTGTGCTTCAGATGTGTGCAGGCTCTTCTCTGCACCTCTCCAGTCTCATAGCCAAGCCCTGTATACACTATTACTATATCCCATTGGTATCAGTAAGTGCCAATGAAGAAGAAATTAGAGAACGGCAATGAATTTGACAATTTCCCCTGTTAGGAAAAGCGCTATAAACCTGTTGTCTCTGGCTTGTGTAAAACTGCTTTTGTCATCGTACCACATTGTTGCTTATCCTAGTGCCTTTAGCTGTTAGTTTCATTATCATAAGCTAATTCAGATGCTTCTAGCTTTCTCTTTTTGAGTATAATAAGTAATTAATGTAATTTAATGTAATAGTTGTTGTTTTTTTCAGCATATAATGATAATAAAAATTTGGCATAAAGTTAAGGATGCTGTAATTTGTCTTACACTTCTGTAAGTCCTCAACAGTGATCTCAGGTTTGACAAATGGCACTTCAAAAAATTCCCATACGTACTTATTGATAACAAATTTATGACCAAAATAGTATTATCAGAGGTTCAGGTTATATAGATACTTTGGGATATCATCGAGTAAAATATGTCTTTTTCAGAAGCACGAGATAAAGCCAGTTATGACAGTTGTAGTGAATTAGGCAGTGGAAACAACCTAAGGATGAATGCTTGCTGCTTAGCTCAGTTCTCATTAAAACCTTCATAATAATTTTAAAATTTAGTGTAGAAATGTCCTGTCGTTATTTGCTCTGTTTTTCCTGAGTATTTTAGGTAAGTGGCATTACCTAGGTAGAATACTTACTTTAAAAAGGATTTTGTGGCATTTTTAGTGTTAAAATCTCAAATCGTTTCCAAAATGTACATGACACTAAAAATAAAATTGCACAGAAGTCTTTATCTGTTTATTTAATCATACCAATGACATCATAGACTACTCATGCTTTTCTCCCATATTTATCATGAGGTCAGTAGATGCTTCTCATATTCTTTCTAGTTTGCTGATCTGTTTTCTCACTCACATGTATGTTTCTCCCAGCATGTGGACATATATTAATGTCATGTTCGTTTGCATCATTGTGAAAATTATTGTTCTGCTTCTCAAAGAGGTAGTGCACATGTGCTTAGAGTAAACTGTGTGATAATCTATGTAAATTTTGTGCACAGAAGCTATACTTTGCCCTTGGGGGAAATGCAAATTAAAGCATTTTGTAGTTTGTTTGTTTTTAAATACATACACGTTTGACTTCAAGGCTCAGGACAGACTCCCTGTTTATTTTCCCATTGCTCATCATTTGTTTTTTCTTGAAAATATCTGTCTTTAATGATTAGTTTGCTACTTTGGTAGGAAAAAAAATGTTTGATGAGTTAAGTCCTGAGAACATAATGTTTGATGTATTGTATAGCTCTGCTGTAAGGGAATTATCTGCTTGTAAAAGGGTGTATAACACACTCACAACTCAAAGCCATTACAGCTATCTGACAGTCTTCATTCATTTTCTCCCAGTGCCGTCTTCTTTTCTTCTTGTACATTAGTGTCTGTAATATTTTTTAACCCTGCACTACTGAAACACAGTTAACTAGTTTTCCTTATATGAAGCAAGAAAAATATATTCATAAAATATGTTGTTTACTGCACTTGCAGTTCTCTGCTGATGCAATTCTTTGTATTAATAAAATTATTTTTATACTCTTTAAGTACCCTTTCAGAGAAATGTTTTAGTGTAAGTTGTCTGTTTCTGTTTTAAGTGAAGGAGAAAACCTGGTGGAGGTTGTCTCTTTAAATCAGATCTGCAGTGTTGATGGACCCTCTAGCAGGCACGGTAAGAACCATTCTCACCTCTGCAGCAGGGAGCTTGACCATATAGACTCTCACATTCAATCAAAACGTTTTCCCTTTTAATATGCACTGTACCAATCCTATTCCCATGGTTACAGCTCGTGCTTCTTTGGTCGCTTCCAGTCTGTTGGAAAAGGAAGGCAGCACACATTTCTTGTACCGGAGTTTGAAACATCATGAAAGCAACCCTGTTGTGATTTGCATTTTAAATGTTTCTTTTTTTTTCTCATTGTACAGAATGCTGTAGCAGTAGCTTCAGTTCATTTGCCACAGTCTGTCTTCTCTCCGTCTTCAGCCTGGCAATCTGTTGATAACTCCACTTGCAAGCTGCAGTTTATTGTCTTTCGGAATGGAAAACTCTTTCCTAGCACAGGAAACTCATCAAATCTTGCAGATGATGGGAAACGTAGGACGGTTGCCACACCAGCTGTTTTTGCTAAAATAGGTGAGGAGCTATTATGCATTATTTCCTTTAATCTAAAAGCTATGGTATACTTGATTATGTAGAGAGTAGAGGGGCAGAGCATACAATGTGCAGAGAGGCTGGAAACAGTCTCTTTCTTTAGTACAAATGTTGCAATCTGAATGATTTTATTAAGACTATCCTGCAAATAAAGAAATGCACTTGCAATATGACTAGAATGCAAATTTTGGACTACTGCTTCTTGACAGTGTTGTTACGGAGGTTGTTTCTTAAAGCATGATGCTATAGGAAAGAACCTTTTTTACTCATCACAATGAAAATCGCAGTGTTAACGTCCTAGACACTGATAAAAATGAGGCTTTTGGAGGGGGACTAATGCCCTGTTGCATGTATTAATACTCACCAGAATACTTTCTGATACAATGGATGTAAAACAGGTTTTGTTAAAAGCTTTTGCCTAAATGTGATATATTGTGTGTGAGTCATTATTTTTATTAATTACTCACCCAGGCAATTTTACTAATTTTATTTTATACTGAATAGTGCTCTCATTTCTATTATCATTTTTAAAATGTTTTAATGTGACTTTCAAAGTGCAGAATTGTCTCAGCTATTAATCACAGCATGAAACTGAGCTGTTTCTGCAGTTACATGGGCAATAGTGTAACACTGGTCACAGCAGAAGTACCTGAAACAATAAAAAAAAAATCTGCTTTGTTAAGAATAATTAGATTATTTGGACACATTATGGTATTGAAATGCTCAGATTTATTTATATTACTGCAAACTTTTCCAAATGTGAGCACTACCTTTGATTCTGACCATTACGCATGTATGCCTATTGCTTTTTTCCCTATAGTTTAGTGTATCTGATCTCTTTACATGGCATTCATCAATAAAAGGTTTTCCGCTCCATCTCTCTGATTCAGTTTGTTGCTTTTGCAGATGGGTGCAGTTTTGGAAACCTCACCAGCCCTCTTACTATAGGGTTGAGGCACTTTGCACGGGGTATAGACCCCATTGCAGCCTTCTGGGATTTTGACCTTCTAGATGGACATGGAGGCTGGTGGGGAGAAGGGTGCCACATAATTAGTTCTGCAGGCAATATTACCACCATTCAGAGTACTTACTTCAGTAACTTTGCAGTGCTAATGGTAAGTATATGACTTAGCAAATATACGTGTATATCTCTACCTCTCCTCTCTCTCCTTTCCCCTCCCTCTCTTCCTCCTTTCTTCTTTCCTTCCCTCCTCCTCTCTCTCTCTCTCTCTCTCTCTTGCCATGCATATATGTTCTTTTTATATGCATTTCTTATTCTTACTTGTCAGTAACTGACCTTCTGGTTTCTACAACGCTTAGTATAACACAGTCAAAGCAAGTAAGTTATTTAACTGCTAGTAAGTTAATAAATCTGCTGGTCAGTTTTAATGTCCAGAGACATGCCTAATCAGAAATGACATTAAATTCAGTCTTACAACTGAAAGTTCCATCAAGGAGAAATTAGTATGTAGTGGTTATAAATTATAGGACAGGGTTTAAAAATGCATACTCCTGTGTGGTTTTACATCAGCACATCTCAGAGGCTGGTCTGCTTTTGTTCCTGCCCTGCACTGTGTTGATCATACTAATTAGTTGCAGGCTTACCGCAATGTTGAATCATTTAATAAATGGAGAGGAATAACATCTTCTGCTTTTTTAAGTAAGGGCAGTGCTGTCCTTGTTAATCCTGTAGGAGTTTCAGTTTATATACCAGGGCTGATTGCCTTCTTACCAAATTGGTGTTCATGAAGAAAAATATTTCTGTGCAGTGCTAACATATCAGCCTGCTTTGGTCTGTTCTCAGCCACACTTACAGTCCCATTGCAGTTATTTAACTATCTTGCTTAACAGAAAGTTACCTTCAAGAAAGCAATACTATGTGTACAATAGCAACCTGTACTTATTCAGGGAATAAAGGAAATCAAATTAAAAATTAGAGCTTTCTAACATATATAAATGAGAAAATGTTTACACCTTTAAAAATAGTTATTATAAACCAGTTGTAAAAAAAAAAATACCCAGATGTGTGCTGTTAATACCAGATTGATCCTGAATGCTGGTGCATAATTGCACTGTAGCTACTGCTTCTGTACATTACAGAAATGTTTATAGTTGGGTAAATAATGTATTGTGTGTATGTGTAAGGGACAGCAAACATAGGAGACAGGAATTGCAAGGACGTGTGCAGAGAATACCAATCTGCTGCTGTCAGATGGAGCCCAGATGGCAGCCAATCATAGCACAAGACTGTGGCACCCACGAGTTAGATGCAGATATTATCGTCCACTTCCTAAGAACTGATTTCCCTCAGAGTTACTGGAACATTTTTTTCACCTATTCCAGAACTGGTCAGAATTTAAGAACTGTTTCTAAGATTCAATGACATCAAATACGCCTCATTTCCTGCAGCGTCAATGAGTTCTGTTTTTTGCCCCAGCCACTTGTTTCCCCAAATGTGAAACATAATCTTGTTTTGAGAATGTTTTTCTAAATTCATTAAAGAAAGTAGCTGTTGACTTTGCAGGTGCCACACCCAAAATGTCTTCCTCCTCCTTCAACTGCTTGAGTTTAGCCTGTTCTTCTGAAACTTTGAGTAGTTAGTATATGTTAACCAACTGCTTGCAAATGGCTACTTTCATTTTGGTTGCAAAAACTGTATGCTGACACAATGGCTACAGTTAATGTTTGGTTTTTAAAGCGAAATGTGTGTTTTTGTCTGATAAGGTGTAGCAGATCGTTTTTTTCTATAGTTGTAAAGGCAACTGAGGCAGGTTTTAGTGTACCTTTTCTGACTGGTATGTAATTTTGGTTGAGGTTTTGTGGAGCTTTTTGTTATAGTAATTTAACTTTGCTTTTTTTCTTGTGTGCATCTTTCATTTTTTTTCTGTGCAAGACTTGAAAATCTTAGATTCACCCTTGCTTTTCAGTTGATATGGTAGCAAATAATGCAATATGTTCCTTAGCTCATGTTTCACAGTCACTTACAAGAAAAAAGATGCCTGACCCTAAGTACTATTTTTACATATATATATATATATATATACATGTATGCACACACACACAAATATGTCTTACAACAGCTGTCTTTCTAAACAGCTATTGGAAAACTTTTGTAGCTTCATCATGTGTGACCATTTGCATTCAAGTGTTATTTCTTACTGAGTGTTTTGTGGCATAAAGTCAAGGATTGTTTTGTTTGATAGAGACTATGTTTTTCTGGCAGTTCAGTTCTCACACCAGAAATGAAAAATATTTCATTGTTCTACTTAGCTATTAATTTATCATGTGAACAATATAAAGTGCCTATGTATGTCTTCTTAATTGACACCTGGGTGCCTAATATACTTTAAAATACTAACAAATTGATAGCAAATTCAAAATAGCTACCATATGGTATGTAGCCAATGAAAATAGCTACAGTATCGTAATACATGTTATTAATCTATAATTCTCTAATCTATTAACCTATAAAAATTCATAATTGATTATTGTGTTCTGGAGTAACAGCAGAATACTCAAGTAGTATCAGTAAACTAAAGAGCAGCAATAAAGCTTTACATTACCATCAGAATAATGAATGTCCTGCTGTGGAACAAGATTAAATAGAAGCCTCAGTTAATCTAAATGTCCATTTTTGTAGCTAGTACAGTACATATTCTGATCTGTCATCTTTTTGAATAGTATGACAAAGTTCCCTGAACTGCTTTTATAGAAGTTGTTTCTACCTGTGTACTGTAAAAGGGTTAAAATTAAAGTTTCATAAAGTCCTTTTTTAGAAAAGCAGCAATCAAGGATTTATCAACTACGATTGATAATTAATAAGCATGAGCATTTTTCAAGTGAGAGGATTCATGTAGAGTCATTTGATTTCTTTCTGTGACAGTTGTTAAGTGATGTCAATGAGAGAGAGAGTACAGTTTGGAGGCTGAGTTGGAAAGGAGGTACAATCTCCTTCCCTCACCACACTTTCACACGTTCACTCTGTTCTGAGTTGGGCCAGTGGATAGAAGTAAAATAGTAATGTCAGACATAAGAGAGTATTATTTATTTCTGATCAGCTTTTGAATGTTATGTCCTAGGGGTAATAGGAAAATACCGTGAACTAAATTCCCTAGCTATATTCCTGCGTTTCTCTTCATATGCTATGTGTTTGAACCAGTCCCCAGTTTTGTCTTTTCTTCCATTACCTGTAGGAGGAAGAGATGGTCACACTTTAGTTTCTTTTGGAGATCCCTCCAGGATCTTGAACTATGAACCCTGCAGTATGATTTTCTGATTTAAAGTAAAATTATGAACTTACAGATTCTGAAGAATCAGTATATCTAAGTATTTACTCTATAAGCTCTATGTATTTGTGCTCTTTTGCGAACTGAACTGTCTATCAGTATTCTAATTTTTCAGGTCAATATTAGTGTATGTTATGACCAATCTAGTGTCCTGTGGCCATAGTGTATCTCAGTAAACACTCTTCAGGAGATAACAAAAATATCTAACAGAAACATTGAATTTCAAAATTTGCTAAATATGTATGGCATATATTGTCCTTTGTTCTTTCTTTAATGTTTCTTAGACCAGAATGGCAATTCAATAGTCATAAATATTACTGTAATTGTATACAGCATTTCCTTTTCCCCCTCAGACTGCTTTGTCAATAGTAATTTCCTCAAATCTGCCAAATAAACACTGGTAAAATTCTTAAATCTAACAACGCTAATTCTCAATTAGCATAAAATGGATTAATAAATACTGTTAGAATGTTTTATTGTAATCCTGAAGAAGGCTTAAAGTAACATAAAATCAGAAACAACTCCTTTCATGTTTTGTCACACTATATCTCCTTATTCCAAACAAGATAGGTGGCTTTGTTGGAATTTTTTTGTTTGTGAGTATATGTAGTTGTTATTTGTAAAAGCACCATACATTCACTTGATGGCTATTTGTGATAATTAGGCTGAGGAGTTTGAGCTGACAAAAACAGAGCAAATTCCTTCCAGAAACTATTCTGGAAGCAATCTGGAAATTTGTGTGAATGAGAAATTGAGAGGCACGATACTAGGAACAGATCATGCTAAGGTTTTTCTCCTGTTGTTTTACAAGCATTCAATAAATCTTCTAAGTCTTTTCAAATTAGTGGGATCATGACAGCCACAAAAGCAACATTTTCAATACTTTAAGTGTGACTGGAGATAATAGCAGGATTTCTTAGGCATATTCATGAAGTTCAATTCTTGAAAAACAGTCTTTTAAACTTCCATGTTTCAGGTCTTCTCCAAATTAAAATACCTGTCTAAGCTTTTTGAAAAGTTAATTCATGAGTCAGGGAAGTATTATAGAGATGTCATTGAAAAGGTTGACATAATTACAGTATTTGACTTTTTCCCAATAGAGAACACACAGTTTGCTTGTAACAGGCTGAGGAAGCATGGTTCAGTACTCTGAAAAATCAGATTGCTTATCAAAAGAGGTTTAAGAATGAACTTTTCAATTTTTTTTTCTGTTTAAACACCTATTTTTATGCCTACAGAATAGACCTTAGCAGAGTTTAAGCATCAAAGACTATGAAAGAAATCCAGAAAGTTTTCTTGCTATCTGGAAAGTTAACATGTGGTGTAGTGGGAACTTCAAAATTCCCTGGAATTAGATTCCTCTGCATGTGCATGCATAGATGTTTCCCAGTGTGAAGAGCTAGATTTCTAAGCTCTGCTGTCACTTAGAGGCCTGCAAGAGGGCACATACCCTTCACCGAAGTCCTCAGCTGGCATGTACTGCTCACCTAAGAGAGAATGCTTACCCCATACAGACAGTAGTGAGTCCAGCTTCCTAGAACGTTACAGCTTCTTGGGTTGCTTTTTTATATTTCTTTCTATTTGCTCTTGCTTTCTGAATGGATCTTGTATTCTTTGTGGTGCAGATTCAACCAGAGCATAAAGCGATCCAGGCTATAAAGGAGCTCCGTAAAATGAGCAAACTCTTGGGAGATAGGAGACGTAAGTTAAAGACCTAGTCTAGGTCTTGAGGCATCTTACTGTCTTGGTGACTTCTGCAGGGCTCCTTCCAATTCATCAGTACCTTTCGTGTACTAGAGCCCTCCAGACTGGACGCTGGTCAACATTTGGTCTCACAAGTAGTGAATAGAAGGGAATAATCACTTCCTTCAGCCTGCTGCCTGCACTCTTGATAATACGGCCTTATATATGGTTCACCTTATGCTCCACAAGGGCTCACCACTGCCTTGCTTTCAATTTACTGTCTACCAGGACCCTCTGATCTTTTTCTGCAAAGCTTTTATCCAGTCAGTTGTCCCCTAGCCTGTATTGCTGTTGGAATTACTCTGTCCCAGAGACAGGAAACTTTTTATTTCTCTTCATTGAACTTCATGAGGCTCATGTGAACCCATTCCTCCAGCCTGTTCAGCCAGTTGAGATCATGTCAAATAGCAGTCCTTCTCCCCAGCTCATAAACTGCTTCATTCAGTGTGTGTTGCAGTGGTTTTGGCTCTCCATAGAGACCCAGCTCTACAGATAATTTTTAAATTCTGGTGCTCCTAAACGTCTTAATATTTGGCACATAATATTTAGGGGTTTGGGTTTTTTGCTTGTTTGTTTGTTTAAATACTAGTAATCTAAAATCTAAATACAAATATGAACCTAAATGTTACCATAACTGATTGTTCAAATGCCCTTGTCACTCTAAGTGTCTGTGGTGCTTGGATATTGCAATTATGCTGCTTTGTGTACAGCATTTAAAAAAATAACTTGATTTTTGGTATGTTTTCTTCCCTGGAGAATTACTCAGGGGAGGCTGGCAGATCAATAACATTTAATTATCATCAAAAAGCAAACAAAATATATTCATTATAAATCTGTAATGAAATAAATTTTCAACATATGAAACTGCAAAAGCATATTCTACATTCTACATTCTACACTGGCAGTAATGCATTATTATACTCAAAAATTTCACCACTTATTTACTGAACAAGATTAGAAAAGAGATAATAATAAAAAATTATTATTTTAAATTGAATTAACTGTAAGATGCTGATTGTTCTTGATTCTTCTGCAGGCTATATTCCTTTAGGACATACAGTATTTCTTTTTATTCTGTGTTCTGGTATTCAAACGTAGTGATTGGTTGATCCTTGCATTTACGCTGTTAAAAGCTAGCTCCTTGGTACACCGAATTATGCTACCTCAAGTAAAATTGTTTTCAATTGTTGCTTCATAAGTGTGTAGCTTCACTGTGTTTTCTTTTTCACAACTTTAACTTTTCAGAGGTTTGTTTGGTGGTTTGATTTTGGGTTTGATTTTTTTTTTCCCCAGAAATATCCAAGATATTTATTTCTTTAAATGACTGCACTGTTACTACTCTATTAGTTTCAGTAACAGATTTTTTAATGCACAGAAATTCAGCAGGTGTGTATGTAAAATTATGACAAACTATACTATTGGTATACCAAAGTATGACTATATGAGTAACAGCTAGAAGTAAATATTTTATCATTTTCAGCAGAGTATTTCTATTTAACTTGTCTAGTATTTACATTATGACTCTAGTAATATGAGCCAAAACTGTACTGAACATTTCTGATAGATACTAGTCTTCCTTGAGAAATTCACTCTGTAAAAGAATTAATAGGAAGATGATGCAAATAAAAAAATAAAAGAGCCAAAACCAGGTGTTTGAGTAAAGATTCAATGGCGGTTCTGAGCCAGTAGTCATTTAAAGAATTCTTTGAAATTTGTGAATTCAGTATATCCTGAATGTATATTCATGAACACTAGAAAGACAAAAAAATAAAAAGGCAGAGGTCTTTTCTATTCTGCTTATGGCTTAGGAGTAGTGAAAGATTCTAGGAGACATCAAAGAGTGCCTCTGTGATGAGTGGCTACACCACTGACTTTAAGTCTTGGTCAGCTGGTCAGGGCTAAATAGGACTTGTGGGAGGGGCAGTTGGTGACTGGGCAGAATTAACTGAGGTACATGCACAAGCTGAGGAAGTACTGGAAGAGAAATGGCATGTGATGACATACATTTGCCATCTTGTTCTTACATTATTTGTTCATTTTGATGATCTTCTTTATGTATGTTGTAAGCTGCTCTGTTTTAGAACTGACATTAATATACATCTGGAGAAACTGGTACAATCAATCTTAGGAACTGTAAAGCTAGTATGAAGAAAAATAATGACTACTAGGGCATCTGTTACTTGTAAGGACACTTCTGGAAGGTAAACAGAACAGTACCTTTCCCCCTGACTTAATAATTGCATATACTCATGAACATTTGCTGATTTGAGTACAAGTTCATATACATAAATAACAGTGCTGGAAATCAGCTCTCTGTATGTAAGTTTGACTAAAAAATATATTATTATTACAGTCCCAGTATTCAAAGGCAAAAATTCACCTCAGTAAAACAGGGTATTGAATCTTCTTTTAGGAGAACCTAAAAATGACAAATAAGAAAAATTTCTTTGAAATACATGCCAGCATTTTCAGTGTTAGAGTTTGCTGGATTGTCATATTCAGTACTTTTTCAGATTTAAGCTTTTTCTGTGCTGGGATGTGTGATCAGTTTTGCTGCTGTACGTGGAAACTGGCGTGTATATATTCTACACTTAAGTGTATATTCTATCAAGCAAGTGATAGTTTATCTGTCGAATTTATAGTATTTGCTTTCAGACATGTAGTGCCAGGAACAGATGTGGCTTAATGTATTACAGTGAACCTGTAATACTTGGTATAATTCACGTAGTCTGAAAACACACTGTTTTCTGTAAAGAGCTCCTTTTGCTTTCTCTCCATCATACCCGCAGATTTAGCTCTCCTATTATTTCATACTTGTGAGATCCAGTAGTTTAGAATGGAATTTGAGGTGGTTAATTTTACAATGATACTAATAGTTTTTATGTATGTTTTTTGTGAAGAATTGTGTCAGTAGGCACTACCTGGTCCAAAAGGAATGCATGGATCTTTACTCTGCTGTTAATATAGCTGTCAAGCTGCTTTTGATTTGATATAGGGAGTAGACTATTTGCAACAAAATGTGAAGGTCACTGGGTCAGAAGCGATGTATTGACTGGGAATTATTTTTTAATAGAGAAGCGAGTCAGTCAGTATTTTGGGTGTACTCTCATGGCTTTTGTTTCTTTGGATGGTTCTTCTGCAGCTGTGTATATGCCATTTAAAGATCTTTATGGTAATTTGATATTTTGCACTTGCTATCCTAATAAAATACACACATAAAGTTCATGTTATCAGAAGGAACAGATAGTGCTAATGCCTGGAAAATGTAGTATTCTGTGTATTTTTTCAGACCTTTTTTTTAATTAGGATGTGTCTGCTTGTACAAAGCAGTTAATTTCTGTCTTCTAAAGTGTATGCAGATGATGAAAGAGCAGTCTAATGTTCTTTTAAATTCATGAACTGTATCTACAGAAAAAGTTCATAATTTTATTTTTCTGCCCTTGAAATGGAACAGCTAGAAATGACAGGACATAATGAAATGAAGTCTCAGAGTTTCACACATGCCTAATAATGTTAAATCATTTTGCTTTCTCAATAGGATTTTAAGACAGTGCTGTCTTTCCCGCAGTACCCAGGGGAGTTTCTGCACCCTGTGGTATATGCATGTACTGCAGTTATGTTGTTGTGCCTGTTTGCTTCCATTATCACCTACATTATCCATCACAGGTAAGAATTAAATTTTAAGCACTTGTGTTAAATGGTTAACATTATGGTGAGTTACTTTGGTTTCTCTAACCCTCACTGAAAAGGTAAATTAAAATCTGTATTACTGTTGGATAGTGATATCAGCAATGTGGTTTACACCAGAGAAATCAAAAAAAGGTTATGTCAACCTTTCTGAAGCTGTATCTTTCCTGAGATGTATGTCTAAATGTTTTATAGACTGTTCCTAAGATTTTTAACTTGATGATTCAATAGAAAACCACAAGCATCAACAAATTGCTTTTTGGCAAATTCCAGTTGAGCAGCACTTTGGTCAGCTACCTTGGCAGTGTTGGCTTTTAAGACCAAGTATGGTTGGAAGACTGGGAGCTGTCACTGGATAAACAAAACTTTCTTGGACTTCTAAATCTTCTTGTTTTTAGAAAACTTGTGTTTCCCTTTATATGGAAGACTTACATAAATGCCATTTTAACTACATACTTCTGTTAAAGACCATTAGCAATTTAAAAGAGTAGGAATGCATTGTACTGTAGAAGCTGCTAAATATTAATTAAGTGAACTTAATGCAATGACTTTTGATCTTCAGCTTCAGTTTGATTCTTTAGAGATGTCTTGTTGAAGTTCTGCATAACTGAAGCTATGTAATAAGCCTTTTGCTTTTATTACTCTAAATGCTTGATCTGATGGAAGAAGCTTTGTCAGTAAACGCTTGCCAGTAGACTCTACAGTTTTCACCATTGATTTACCTTTTTATCATATGCTTCAGTGCTATATAAATAAGACTGCCCTATATGTAGATTGCTAAGTAGGTATTCAAGAATCAGAGAACTTAATTCTATGGTATTAAGCATTTTTTCAAAATCACAATTTTCATAATAAATATGCTGTGTTTTAATTTTGAAATGTGATTTCTCAACAGCACAATCAGAATAAGTAGAAAAGGATGGCACATGCTTCTCAACTTTTGTTTCCATACTGCTCTTACATTTGCTGTTTTTGCTGGTGGAATTAATCGCATTAAATATCCAATTATATGTCAAGCTGTAAGTATCTGCCTTAGTAATTCTTTCTGATAGAATGAAAACCTGAAATTGTGTCTTTTAATGTAATGTTGACTGTTTTCTTTCTTTTTATATGGATCTTAAGATTTTCAGAATAAGTCATCATTCTGTGCAAGTCTATTAAATGACAGTGCTGGGAGTGTTCAGTGTTTGATTGCCACTTGAGTTTCTGTGAGAAGCTGACAAACTCTCGAAGTTCTCTGCAGCTCAGATTTCCTTATTTTAAAAAATTCCCTGAAAACTGTGTTTCTCTGTTCTACAAGGCAGTTGAAAACTATGATTCCCAAATATTTGTGTCCTTTCTGATCTTTGGATTGAATGTTTATAGTATGATTATGTCTTTTAATTGTAACTCAAGCTAAGAGAAAGCTGACCAGGACACCTGTGATGTATGAACCCCTCATTGTACGGGACTATTTCACATCTCTCGCTTCATCCTTTCTTTGTCTGTAGGGCTGTAAGATGCACAGAGAGGGCATGGCTTCAGCTGCTCTCAGTACAGAGAGTAAAGAGAGTAATTTCAGTCATCTTTTGTAATGCCTCATGAGGGTTTGTTGCAATTTGTTTGTGTTAAATATTTCTTCCTCTCAGATTTTGTAGAAGTGCTCCAGATCTCATGAATGTTGTTGGTATTTACCTGTAGTGAAGTACTTTACTAAGCCAACATTCTCCAGGTATTTTGCCTGTCACTAATCTGGTTCTTCTGATTGGCTTGAATGGGTGTAAACAGCAAAAGTTGCCAGCCAACAGCAAAGTCACTGCAAAATTTGCACAACTAGTATAAGAGTTCTCACTCTGATTTTCAGTGAAATGCTTTGGAAGTCTTTTGTGTATACTTGTACATGACCATCAATAAACAGCATGTGTAGATCTATAACCACCTGTAATGTTCTAAGTGCAAAATCTACCAATGTATATTGCATGGTATTCATTTAAATGACACAGTTGTCTACTAGACTATTCTAAGATAAGTATCTCATTATATCTAGTGTATTGTGTCATAATTGATCTGTGAGTTCTAGCAAATTGAAATATCACTTACCATTGTCTTTACCTGCAGTTTGCAAGTGAAGGTAGGAGATTAGTTTGTAGGGCAGCCATGGCCGTGTAATTACATAATCATGAATGACCATCTGTTGTTCCAGTGATGGTTTGGTTATTTACTTCCTAGATTGTGTGGTAACAATGAAATATTAATAGTGATAATGAAGAAATGATTGAGATAAATGAATTATTAATAATCTGTTATGAGTAATACATAAACTACAGGGGTATCTTCATAAAATACGTTATCAGTGACAGCTGTTTCTTGCTATGGTATGGAGCTAGATACTGAGCTGCTGAGAAAGTGCACTTAAACTGAATGGATCCATTCACATGTGCCTTCTAATCAGTTTCATGAAGTTATTTGTTTGTCTGACACCATGCTACAACAACAGATAATACCAGCAGTTAAAATACAGAAAAGATACAGGAGACACAAGACTTACACAGCCCTTTGGTTCCTGGTAGAAACTGTCTGACATAATTAGGTAGGGCTAATGGATGCAACAGTCCAGATAATCTGTCAAGGCTCCTGTGGCTGGTAACTGAGGCTAAACAAATATTCACTCCCACTGCACCCCACCACAGACCCTTTGTTGCTTAATGACAACAATGATTTTCAGAATTCTGTGAGTCCCAGTGCCTGTCTCATCGTGGGATAATCCTGAGAGTATTGCCCTGTAAATTAGTAATCAGGGTGCCAAAGCTACAAAGTATGGAGGTTGACCTACTAGTGGTTTTTCTGAGAAGCTGAAGTATTTAAACATACAGACAGCCTCACCTGTGTATGTGCCATGCCACCTTTATGATTTATGAAGAAAACTGATGATAGCATGCAGCTGTAGAAAAGTTGATTGCTTCTCCAGTTTTCCTGTGTGAATGAGGTTATAGCTACAGACTGTTTAGGTTACCCATGAATCTGATTCTTGGTGTCACTGAATGCCGGCTGTTGTAGAATCCAGAGTCTTGAGTTTACGACAGGATCCTTCATATGAAGCAAAGGCTGTGTTACGAACAGTAGAATGGAATTAATCAGATCCAGTACACTAGCCAGAAAGGTGCTTGAGCTAGCTGGTGGATGATGTAGTCAGACACTTCCATCTTGCAGAGTTAGGGTCTCAGTTTACTTTCCTTCAAAAAGCAGAAGGAGTGATATTCATTTCATGCAGTGAATGAGACTGAAGAAGGCACAAGTTAGCTGGACCATTCTGCATGTATGGCGGGCATTGATTCTGTACCCTCAGTCTGAAATATTTGTCTTGTGGCCCCTGCTTTCCAGGAGAGCATGATAGCCGTGAGGCTATGGATGCTAGGGAATGAAATCATCAGTTCAACATGTTGGATCATGAAGAATAGGCTTAGGGGCACAAGATTCAGGAGAAACAAAGGCTAGGGAATGAGACAGAATCATAATTTTTTATCCTAGTGGCCAGTCACTGAGTGGCATGATCACTTCAATCACATCTCCAAGAACCTCCTATATGCTTTATCAAATAGATGCTTCCATATAAAATTTGGCAAGGCTCAGATATTCCTTCTCTCTGATGAGTGTCGTATGTGAAGCTGCCTATGAATTCATTTATGTAGGGCAGTAAGTCTTCAGAAAGAAAGGTGATGCCCATTCCATGCTAGCCAGCAGCCTAGAAGCTAGAATAGTAACACTGGAAGTCCAAGGTTTGGATATGAATCCTGTTACACAAAGGAGGTCCTAGAGCTATGCGCCACATCTCAGGTAGGAGCATTATATATAGAAATGCTATATCTGTAATGCTATATATTGTATATAGAATGCCATATATATGCATATGTAGCATTATTATAGGAAGAGGAGTAAAAGAGCAGTTCTTTCTGTTTGGGCTGTATTTATTTATTTTTTTTAAAGAATGTGTGTAAAATTGATATACTGTGATTAAGTTAAGTTTGCCAGTTAGGATTACAGTTAGAATAGGGTGTCTCAAGTGAAGAATGCTATTTAAGAGCTGCATTGCTCACCTCTGCTGAGACAGGAACAGAGCTAGCCACATGCACAGGCAAGCAAGACATCGGATTCCTGGAATATTTACTAGAAGCAACCAATGACAGCTAAAGACTTTGCATGCTACTGAGTTTATATGCATGCTGAATATTGTCCTTCCTGGTCACAGTTACCTGATTTGTGGGTCTCAAGTTCCACATTTTCTATCTGTGAAGAGAGCACAGGGTTCTTCTAAGGCTAAATGTTTTAAGATCATGAAATATTCACCTCCAGTGGTGTTACAGACTGTAAAGAAATTTCTGAATCCCTTCATTTCACTGAAAAGAATCACTTTCTGTGCAGGATTAATAGTTTAATCAGAATGCCAGTAAATATCCATATCCTCCTTCAAACAGAACTGGCTGAGGAAGGACAGTGTTATCTGAAATATGATTACAATTAAAAAAAAAAAAAAAGAAATTAAAACTAGAGTAAACCAAAGAAAATTTTGTGAAAGTTAAAGCTGAGCAAGAGAGCTTTTTTATGCAAAAATGCTTTGCATAAATGTGTGTTCTGGTCATTACCATGGTAACTGCATCGTGTGGAACTTAAGTTACCTCTAAGGTACTGAAATTTATTGAAAGAGCACATACAGCTTCCCAGACGTAAGAGTTCTAAGAACACAGGACATGTTAAAAATTAGCCCAAGGTAACAAAATTCTTTTACCATATAACTGCAGTTATTAAATAGGTTTAAGTGCAATGCTGTCTTCAATGCATATGTCCTGACAGTTCATTCTGTACCATTTGACCTGTCAATGGAAACTTTCTTATGGAAAAGGGTCATCACTTAAATATATTAAATCATAGTCCTTTGTTTTAGATGGAAAACTTGAGTCTTCCTCCACAATTTTATGTGAAATTCAGAATTCCTACTTACAGTGAAAATAGTTTTAATTGAACACTGCATTATTTAATTTTCATCTATGTATTGGCTTCCTTAGCCTTTGCAGATACAAAACCAGTAACAACATATGCACAGATAAATTTGTACCCTGAACCTTTAGTGCATAAACCTAAGGTTTGCATTTACTAACAGGATTAAGTGAGTTAACTGAACAAAACTATCTTTGTCCTGTTCCCCTTTCTGTTGAGCCTGGTGTTCCCCTTCCATGTCATGAGCTGGTATCTCACGTATCTCTAGCATAGAGCTCAGATGTCTTCCTAGCTCAAGAGAGCTAGAAAGAGCTAGTCCCACTGAAGGGACAAAAGGGCATGCAGCCACAGCTTCTTGAGTGCAACAGTGAGGAAAATACATCTCCATGGTATGACTGACATGAGTGCGGAGATACAAGGGAGGAAGAGGCAGCGCATTTCTTTACCTGTTCTTGTTGGTGGATGAATAAGAGTAAAAGGTCTAGGCCAGAAAGCGTATTTTGTTTCGGAAAATGAGAAACAAAATCACAAAGAAAGGGGCACCCTTTCCTTTGGAATTTCATATAACAGCTCAGCTCACCCTTGCAAATTCCACATTTTTGTTGTGTCATATATGTTGTGTCTCCAGATTACCACCATTGTCCTTCAAGTCTGTCAGTCACGCGGAGGTCCTCTATCATCAGGATATATCCTCCTTATTGTAAGCAAGAAATGTAAAAGCTTACTTTTTTGAGAAAGACAAAGGGACGTATTATTAAAGAATTAGTACAGAAGATGATAACATTTCTGTCTCTTGTCCATGTTTGTACAATTTGACTATGTATCAGAAGGAATTGAGCTAATGAAATATGAGTACACTGTGAAGAAAAGTAATGTGACCAAGGTGTGGCATACAGTGGTGCGTTCAGTTCAGTTCAGTCGCCTCCTTGAAAGTTCAATGAGATTCTTTTATCATGTTATTTTCAGGAATCTCATTCACTTTAGGTAGCTGATTATTTCTTTACATATGGCCATATATGTTGTCCAAATTTCATATGTAGATGCCTGCGCACATGGAATTAATCCCTGCTGTTCATGCTCTTATGGACTCTGGCGTACTCACATAGAATAATTTCAGAATATATAGTGCAGTGCCCTACTGAAATGAGAAAGAAGTTATTAGCTAAATCTCTAGATTTTTTTCCAGTTCTTCCTCATTTTCCTGCCTTTCTTTCTTCCCTTTTCTCCTTCCCCTCTTCTCCCTCCTGCCTTGCTCCTTTCACTTGCTCTCTCCCCTCCAGTTCATAGTCATATTCACTGTGTACCTACAGAAATGCTTGAAGCTGCATACAAACTAAGTCCAGACAGCACTAGCAACTGAACTGGCAACGTCTGCCAGCTAATGGTACAAAGTTGTCTCATTCTCTTATTTCTGCTTCTGTTACCTCAAGTGACAATAGTTATGAAGGGTTTATACTCCCTCATTTGATGTATCAGACAAATCCCAGAGAAAATTACAGAGGGCTTTCTGGAGATGATATTTGCTGCTGTCTTCAAGTTTTCAAGTTTGTGCTATTTTACTAAATATAAACAAAAAAAAAAAAAAGGATTTTTTTATCTTTACCCATCAGTTATTTTGAGCAAGAATGAGCACTTGTTCAAATAAATCATTATAACAGATTTGCGTTAGCTTTATTCAGAAATCTCTGTATTCCTTAAACATTTGTGTGCTTTTCAATTATAACAGTATTTTACTTGTCACTGCAAAGTGTCAGGTTATTGCTTCAAAGGTAACCTCATTTTATATAATCAGATGGAGACTTAGCTGGAGTAATAAGGCGTTGAAGATTGGCTAAAAATCCAATTACTCTTTCTATAGTAATGACTAACAATTACTAATGTGACAAAGATGTTAGTATTTCAGAAGTGTTTATACTTTGTTTTACTTTCAATGATAAACACACCAGTTTCTTGGAAATAAAATGATAATAACACTATTGAGAGTTTGCATTTCCTTTTAAGGTAGGATGCCAAGGTCTGTCATGTGATTTTAAAAATTGTATGGCCACATTTATAAATTCCTTAAAATATGTCTGAAAGGAATCTGGTTTTAGGCAAATAACACTGATCACATTACAAGGAGTCAAGCTTGGCTATATACAGCTGAGAGGGAACTACAGCAGGATATTCCTAAAAAATGAAGGAAATAGCAATCAGAAATGCTGACCTCTCATTGATTTTTAAATTGCAATGTTATGATAAGCTAGCAAAGCTTACCACACAAAATAAGTTTTGCATCACTCTAAATTGAGGTGTAAAAAATTGTAACTAATCAGATTCTTAGAAAATAAATATCTTTACAGTCTTATTTTCATAACGTATCATCTGATATCACAAATATTATCAATGATAGATTAAAAACCAGCTTCCATCTGCTTATTGAAAGTGTCCTCCCTAGTTAGATATAACCCGAAAGAAAGAAAAAACTAACATATTTATAAATTCAGTTAAAAAAAAATATGTTTGCCTCTATAATTCTTCTAAAATTTTTGTTTTACAGATTCATTTACTAACTTGTTTAACTGTCTACTCTTACTTTTAGGTTGGCATAGTACTACATTATTCTACACTCTCTACTATGCTATGGATTGGGGTAACTGCCAGGAATATTTATAAGCAAGTCACAAAAAAGCCTCAGCCATGCCAAAACAGTGACCAACCTTCTTATCCAAAGCAACCACTACTCAGGTATGGTATCTTTTTCTTTTCTTTTAAATATATTCCAAAAACTTGTAAATTTTAAGCTTTCATTTTCATTTCTGTATTCTTTACTTTTTTTTCAGTCTATAAATAGCATCCATAAGTAATTGAGTCACGTGTATCTACAAATCTGAATATTTGTTGTATGCTAATAGTTAATTCTAGTCAGAAGATGCAAATATACAGAACTGGTACTAGCCAGGTTCATATAATTTTATCTAAGCAGGAACAATTCAGATCTTTCTGTGGTTTCCTATGGAGGAAAAAATACTCCCTTGCTTCTGCATTAAGGCATTATTTAGTCATCAGAAACTACTTTACAAGGATTCTCCCTTTGCCTTAATCTATTCTTCTGTAACTCTTGCCCACACTAGTATTGATAGCCTAATAACCTGATAGCAGCCTCCCTCCTTCCATATCAGAGATCTAATGCTATTACAGGAGCGACTGAAAGTCTGGGCTCTCTACCAGCTTTCTTGTTAGAACAGACTAGTAACATGCCTCTGAGAGCATGGCAGGTTTAATGTAATAAGAATTTTAACCAGATGCCTATTAGATGCTGAAACTTCAAGCCAAAATAGTCAATCTGCATAGAAAAAAAAAAAACCCAACTTGCCACAAACTTGAATTTCTAACCAAAGACATGAGAAGATTGATTCATCTTTTTGACCATAGCTATCAAAAAGTTAGGTATTAGCCAAAGTTGTATCGTGGCCCTGTATAGACTTTGGAGGGAGTCTGAGACAGGAACTTCCAGAGAACAATTCCTCCCATCTATCTTAGATGTTTGTGTGAGGACAATGGAGGTACTTCTCTTTTTCTCATAGATCATGAAAAAGCCTGACTGGTCTATTCAGACTAAAGACTGCAATTTTATAGTGAAGGACAGGAAATAAGAATTCTATTTTTTACGCCTTTGCTGTAAAAAATCCAGATTAGTATGTTCTTTTAAACAGGACTAGTTTATTTTATTTCGAACACAAAATGTTTATTAAGTATCATTTCTAGATGGTTGTGAAAGGTTAAAAGTCTATAGGAAGATAAATTGTGTTTTGCTGTCTGATTCCACTGAGTGAAATCTTTATTAACTTCATTAGTTTTCTGCTTTTTATAACATTTTCTTTTTAGAGATGAAATTGATAAAACTTAACATAGAATTTATACAGTGAAAAGCTGTATTGAATAGTAGCTTTGTTAGGTGTAAGCAAGAGGATATACTTTCACTGAGAGTGCCTAACTTGGCTAATCCATGATTTACTGTACCATTCTCCACAGATGAGAATTCCACTGTTTTGGTTATTAGCTCATAGCAAAATGAATTACCAGTTTTCAAATGCTGCATCATGGCTGTTAAGGTAGAAAATTATTACATCTTACATGGACCCAGTATAGTGTATGTTCTTAAAATTTGAATCTTGTTTGATTTAAAAAACAATAGACAATCAGGTTACAATAACGATTAATTAGAATCTTTGTTGTAATAATCACGATGAGGTTCTCAGGCAGTAAAAATGAGCAGTAAATTTTTTAAATTTAGTAATAGAAATTATAAATACCCTTTTAGCTATAAGAGAACATTAGTATAGTCATTTAATAACTAAGTAAAATGATTCTAAGTTATTTTTCTCACTTAGGGCACCATATGTCCTAGAGACACAGGCATTAAAATGTTTAATATGATTCCATAAAGGTTATTACTAGATTCAAAGTAATAAGGATCAATTTCATTTCACGTAGAAAATCGACATAGTATATGGAAAATTAAAA
Source organism: Psilopsiagon aurifrons (assembly GCA_025447955.1). NCBI lineage: Eukaryota > Metazoa > Chordata > Aves > Psittaciformes > Psittacidae > Psilopsiagon > Psilopsiagon aurifrons. The sequence goes on from JAOEHY010033358.1 coordinate 44,716, forward strand.
ATTGCTTTAAGCAAGAAAATGATGAACTCATAATTAGTAATTGTTCTTTTTAGAATGTTAATGATAATTTTTCTGGGCCTTTTAATTTTCCTGGGTTTAATAAAATTTAAATCAAAATTATTCTGCATCATAATATTTCTAGAAAATCTGTTTAAGTTGTGTATATTTCAGTGCAGCCATTTATAAGTAATGTTTTAGTTAGACAGTGTTCTAGTACCTATAAGCTGATGCCAGCCTTTACACATATTGTGCCTCAGGTTCAGAGGAGATGATAACATCACAGTTTGTCAAGTCTGGTTTTGAGTGAAGGAGTACTAATTTTTGTCATCATTTGACACCAGTAAATTTGACATTAAACAATATTAAATTTGTTCGAATGGAGGCTAAGTAAAGGTTTTTAATATGCCAGGACCACCAGTTCTACGAAGCATACTTCTGCATATGATCGCCAAGATGCTTTTAAAAAGAGGTACTTTGAGGTACTTTAATTCAGGTTTGTAGACCTAACTTGACTTGTGTTCAGGTTTTGTTAAACACAAATATGTGAATGCATTTGTCAAGAACTGTACACTTTGCTGTTCTCCTTTGGTCTTTTCCAGTAACAGATGTGTATGATAGACTGGGTTTCCAATTTGCATGAGTGTTTTTATATTCCTTCTATATGCACTCACTGTATGAGACATAAGGATATCTTTTGTGAGTCAGTAAGTGGGGACAACTGCCAAAAATCAATACACAAATCTATGACGTGGAATTTACCAAGAAATTATAAAAAATCTCTCATCACATTTTTTTCATGGAGCTTGATCCACTCTGAAAAGTAGTCAAAACAGTGAAAACAAACAAACAAAAAATCTTAACGAAGACCATACCTGTTAGTAAAAAAGGACCTTTGCCTGTAACAGTTGCTTCAATTTCTCTGCCTACTTGCCTATTTATTTCTTTCTGCTCTAGATACAGTGATCAAACTGTAATTTTAATGAAACTTGTTCTTCATGTTAATATGATTTTGAATATTGCCTCTTTTTAATGATATAACATCACATATATTATAGATGATACACTACATATATTTTAGTATCTATATTATGGATGATGTATGTATTTTGCTTTAATTATAGAGATAAAGCTCTCAGGGCCTATCACTTTGATAACTGGAATCAACTATAACAATTCTGACATTTTTCACTAGATGTTCCTGGATGCTAATGAGGTGGATCAAATTAATGCATCATTGAATTCAGCAGATAATGAAATTACTTCCTGTAAAATATACTCTCTGGTATTCTTAATAGAAATAAATAATTTCATCTGTTCATCCTCTGTGGACATTTGTTAAACCTGGCAGAGTTTGGCTTCTGACTCATCTGAAGTCAGATTCTGACAGCCAGGACAAAGGGGCATGCAAGATTCAACTATTACTTGCAATGTACAAAACTCCTCATCAGCCCAAGCTGAGGTACAGGTAGAATTAGTTTTGTACCTGGTACATGCATGTAGTTTTCATGTTGTGCCCTGTGCACATAAAGATTAGAGAGGAGTACAGAACAAGCAGAAAATATTTCTGAAAGATATTATTATTTCTTTCCAGAAAGATAGAAAAAAATAGACTTCTGTGATTTTTTAATAACATTACTGAGCGCAATTGCACTATAAACATTAAAAATAAAATATAGATAAGCTACAAGCTTGGCCAGACATTAGTGTTAAGAAGAGAGATAATTAAGGTACCTTTCATTTCCGGGTTAGGTGCAAATATGTTTCCTAATTTCCTTCATCCTCTTTTATTCAATGAGCATCTTGCAAGGTAACTGATATGACAGACTTCAGATTAGAGAGTCCAATATCCTATATGTGTCATGAAGAAACATCAATATGCATAAATAAGGTGCAGAATGAGCTGCAAAGTGGATAACAGATGACGTCATTGTGTCTGCTGAACTTCATCTTGTTTATTATGTCGTACATCTTGATAAGCTTTTTAAAAGGTTCTTACTAAAGTTGTGGGGCTTCTATAAAGAGTACCTCATGCAGTGCCTTAGAAAAATTGTATATCTAGGTGTCATAGCAGTTTAGGAATGGATTGTGTGTCATTTCCTTTGTATTCAATGTACTAGGCTTAGTACTGTGGCTATTAAAAATGAACATTGAGAATTTTTGGAAGATCGTAGCTCAGGCAAATTAAGTCAGTTTTTAGCAGCACATTCTGTGCACCTACAGTCAATTATGCTGGTTTCAATTCCCTTCTCTTATTGTTTTCAACCTTAAATAATTTTAATAGTGAAGTATAATTTTTAGAATAAGAAAGCTGTTTACATATTTCATGTATTTTGAACTGCCTTATTTGTTTTATTGAAACTGCCCTTCAACTTGCACACAGAGCAGACCTAGAAATAGTAGGTGAGAACCAAAGTGGTTTAGTTGAACTATAATACCTGGTAATGAATGTGTACGTGCAATATATGTGTGGGTGTGTCTGCTATTCTGTGTGCGCTTGTATATGGGCAAGTTTCTGTACATCATCAATATACTTCCAGGGTACCAAATCATCATTCTTGGAGTAGAAACAACAGGGGTCTTCTTTGTGAGCTGTTTGTGATGTAGCAATGGCAACCTACACTCTGATCACATGGATGTGCAAGATGCTATAATGCTCTAGTTGCATCCTCACAGTCTGTGAATGTGGCAGCAGATCTTCACAGTCATTCCTTGGCTCATTATTTCTCTTAGCTACCTGAACATTAATCAGTAGTAACCAGCTAAACAGTAGCTAAGTATCTTTCTGACATTGAATTACGTTAAATTCTTTCACTGCAAAAAGGAGAAACCATGCTAAACTTGCAAATCAGGAAAACCCTCTCCTTCAGGTTGTGTCAACCGATCCCATGATTGACCCTCTTGCCCCTCTTGCCTTGCAGTGAGGACATTTTACAGACTTGCATTGTACCAGAGGGGTCATGGCATCCGCTTATTGCTTTGCTCACAGTACTAACCCTGCTAATCTCAGCATGAACATTTAGATGCTTGATCTGAATTATGACAAGCTTGAAACCAACTTGTGGGCACAAATGGATCTACTGCTATGTACTGCTGCATTTGCCTAATGCAGGTCCCAAGCAAGCCTGGCTAGAAGTGTTGTGACTTCCATCACAAATTGTGATGTGGCAATTTTTACTGAAGAAGTTACTAATAAAGCAGATATCTCTTGAAATTTTGTTGCATACAACAGTATTCATGATCTTGAAAACTGGCATCTGAAGGTAAAAACATTCCAGTTATAAAGGCTAAAGACTTCTCATATTTAGAAAAAACTCTAGAATAAAAAGAACTAATAGGTTCTAATATTATTGAGGTTGAAAGGGCCTTCAGAAAATGATCTCTGTTACTTTCAGGATCTAGAAAATTTCCCCTCTCAGTTATAAGAAGTTGGCTGTAATTTATTGAAGCACAACAGCGGTGTAATGGAGATCAAAATTTCACCATGATAACAAATTGTCTATTAAATGCCAAGTTAGCCAGATATGTCATGTCATTTTCTTGGCCATGTTCTTTTTTGGATCTTGAGTGTGAATCATATGAAGCGAATTAATTTACATTCTGACAGACACAGACATTACTTGTCCCCTTGACACCAGCAGCTCTGAAATGCAGTTAAGTTTTAGTGCATTTTTCATTAGCACTGGCTTTCATTAATTCATATCTTCTGGTATCAAACAATGATTGAGAGGGAGAGAGAGAGAAAAAGAGGTCAGATGAAAGGCATCAATTTCAGTCCATTGTTTTCTTCTTTATGGTATGCCCTGAAATTTTAATTCCTCTAATCTTGATCCATAGAAGCCCATTTTTCCTTCCCACAGCGAACATAATAAACCACCTCTATAAAGTTTAAATTTACATCTGACTATCCCAAGGGATTACCTGCCTATTCCTTCAGAACTCTCTATAGTTTGTATATGTTGAAATAAATGGGAAACACCACAGGGCAGAATTCTCAGAAGCCTTGAGGAAATCTCTGTAGTTCATTCCTTAGTATTAGAGTAGACAATCAGAATAGACAAGGAGTAAGTGAAAGTAATGTCTCCCTATAAGTAAGATCGTCACCAGTTGGATGAACCATGGTACAGTAAGTAAACAGTCTCACTGAAAATCTGCAATATCATGCTAAAGGAAGTTGGCTCTAATTTAAATACTTGATTGCATCCTTCCCTTAGAGGACAGAATATTTTGATGTGGGCAGGGCCAGTCATCAGGAAGTTTAACTAGTATCTCTGAAATTATTATCAGCAGTTCTTATTTTAGTTATTGGAAATCAAGTCTGGAAAATTGTCTTCCAATGTATATTTTTAGATAATTTTCAAATTTTGCTGTAATTAGTTTGATTCATTATTGAAAAATGGAAGCTTTTTCGATCCTCATGTTTTAGCAAGGCCACTTACAGCCTCAATACTATAGGTTCCTAAAAAGCCCACAGTGTGTAATAGCTGCTTTCATACACGCTATCTGCAGATTGCTGTTCCCATGTTTCTTGTTTCAATACTTGTGATATTTCACTGAAAAGAGAAAGGCCATATTGCTGAAATATAGGTTTTAAAATTTTTGCATTTGACAAAAATTGAACATAGGAGAAAGCCATATTTTCCTTCCAGGTGCCATTTTGGTTTTATTCACAAAAGTGAGGCTTATATTCAACATAAAAATAAACTAGTATAATATTATATTGGATATAAAAATAATCTAAGGATAAAAGCCACTTTATAGTTTTAGCTTGGTTTAATTATAGAGCTCAGATTTTGAACAATGCTGTATTCTGAAGCCAATTTTAATAACTCTGACATTCAAAGATGACACAACTAATGATGTAACAGTACACCAGAAATACTGATCTTATCAGTCAGACTGTAATATGTCGTAGCAGCCCACCAGTTTAGGCAAGTTCTCAAAAAAATACCCAAACCCTGAAACAAACAAGCAAACAAAAGAACTGCAGTGCTTAGCCAGAATCGTAGAATCATAGAATAGTTAGGGTTGGAACGGGCCTTAAGATCTTCTAGTTCCAACCCCCCTGCTGTGGGAGGGACCTCCCAGGTGACCAGAAAGATTCTGCCACCTGAGGTACAATAGATAAAGATGATCAAAAAAGATAAGCTTAAAAACAAAATAGGCAGTTTTAGTCTGTTCATCATGAATTAAAAGGATTGCAGAACCTAACGTGCCTGGAAGTTGGTTTGATACTTTAGGGAAATATTGATATTACAAGCTACTTAATATGATCGTTCTTAAAATGCTAGTCAAATGGAGTCATGGATTATAGCCAAAGCCACTTTCTTACTTGCTACCAAAGTAACTGAAAGATCTGCAGTGGAAAAGGGTATAAAATGGTGACAAGGGAAACATTTTCATAAATTTATTCTTATTCAATTTCAGCCTGAAGCTAAATGCGTTTCCATCATATGAGAGAAAATTATCTTAGGTCAAAGAAAATGTTTAAATCACCTTTCAATTAATTGTTCCACACAAGAACATTTTCAGTATTAAAAAAAAAAAAAAATGAAATACTAAGGAGATTCACAGTAGCAACATATTGTCAGTGGTACCCTGGGAAAGCTGTTGCACTTTGCATAGGCCATGTAAATATTCATTGCAGCTGGCATTGGATTGCCTGTGTATGGTGTCATAGTGGGGAAGTATTTTCGTGTCTAAATTAACAGAAGTTCTTAGGAATTCATCTGTACACCTTCAAGGTGAGTGACTGAATTACTGAGTTACTAAAATCAAGATTGTAAGAGACCCACCTGCTTTATTTTAGTTTCACTTCATCTGGTTTGTTAATCAAGACTCAAACTGGAAGAATTTTAAGAGTTCGGTTTCATTTCATAGTTGGCAAAGTTATTCTTCAAATCTGACCTGAGTGCACTATCAAATGCTTTAAGTGAATGATGCCTGGAACAGAGGTTCTTCCTTGGTTGTATCTCATTTTAAGAGAATCTTGGAATTAAACTAGAAATAGGATGTTACCACCATAACTTTCTGACTTAAGGTACAGGTGAAATGCATATGATGTTGACACTTTCCAGAGTAAAAATCCAGTAACACCAAATCTTTAGGAGATATTCAAGTAGAAGGTGAAGTTTTATCCTCTTTGTTTAAAGAACAGTGCTTGAGCTACTTAGTATAGATGAAAAGAAATGGTTTATGGTCATTTCAAAAGAAACATATGTCAACTTATGACTTGTAAATTACCTATTAAACAGCATAACAAATCATGTATTCAGACCTCTGTGGTTCTAAAGCTAGTGACAAACATAGCCAGAAAAGAAAATTACACCTGGCCATTTAATGAGGGAATTATGGTCTGGGATTTAGAAATTTTAACTACATGAGTTACAGCATTTGCAAGATTGCAAAGTTATGAGCTTCAGGGTGTCTTATAATGATTACTATGATATTTTCAAGTTTGAAAGGCTGTAACTGCAACATGCTGATCTGCAGAACTATATTAGGTTGAATTTTCAGATGCTTTTATCATGAACTCCCATCTAGGTATTTCCTGGAAATTCAGAATTCTTGTTACACTGTTCCTTGCCTCGACACTTTCTAGAATTTGAGCTAGTCATATACATAATTCTATTGGATAAATTAGAGGGTAGAGTAAGTTTGATAAAATGCTCCATGCTTTGATATGCTGCTCCAGGCAAAATGGAGAATGCTGGCTGGAAATTTTACAAGTTCTAAAATCCTTGAAGATAATATATTCAAACTCCAATGGGGGCTTTGTAGAAAACTTTATCAGATCTGAAAGAGCTAAATATTTTCTCAGATGATTCCTTGGTGTCATATAGATTAAACCTGATTATGCAAAAAAACCTGCAAAGAGATATGTGTAAGATAATTTCAGATGTGTTTATTGCCATGGTATGTCCAAAGAATTAAGCATTCTCATCTGCAGGAAGTAATATTCACCACAGTTACAGAAAAGCCTATCTGTGGATGCCTGTACTCATTTATTATCAAGAATTTTTAAAATGAAGCATTTGTTTTTTTTAAATAAAGCCAGAGTCACATTAGATACTAATTTTCTCTTACGAAAACTGACATGTGAGAAAGCTGGATCTTAATCTTATTACAGGGCATCTTTCTTTTAAGTGGGTGTTCATATACACAGTTTAGCTGTGATGAAAACGGTAATGTTGCAAGAAAACTTGAGACATGAACTATGTTGCACAGATTGATAAACTACAATATCATAGAAACTAGAGTAGTGCAGGCAACCAACTAGTGTACTATAGAATTATTCCATAATGGTAACTTTAAATGCATGATTGTGACATTTCAGAATATTCTTTTTAATAATTAATGGAAAAATTAAAGAAAATTAAAATATATTCCTTGGACAAACAAGACTGGTGAAATCTACAGATAGACATGCTGAAGTGTATTTAAATGTAACTGTTGTAAATTCAGCTTCAGACCCAACTTCTGTGCACACTTCTTGCCAAATATATGTGATTATCTCTGTTTGGAAGAAAGGCTTAAAAGTTGGGGGAGGAAAAGTTGCATTAGATTAATTCACTTTGGTTTGAGTTGAAACCATGGAAAAACACACATATACTTCTGCTGATCTCCTTGTCCTTGTGCATCCTAAATAGTTGAAGTCTGTTGCTGGAAATGTGGGTGTTTCTTTTCAACATAGTTGTCCTTAAAAATTCCAAATGAGAAGACATTAGAGAAAATCATACAATTTTAAGTTAAGAATGCTTAAAGTTAGCATCCTCCTGGGGTATGACTGAGTATTTTTAATTCAATTTTCAAAATGGCAGAGACCAATTTAGAAATTTGAGCAGCCTTTGGACCAGTTTTAGATGTCTTTCAACTGATAAGGCTGTAGTAGTGAAATAGTGTTCAGGAGTCCATAAGTTGTAGAGTGAAAGGCAGCACATTTTTCAAAGCTGCATCTCGTACAACAGTGGTTCAGGGTTTTGCCTTTTGGGTTTAGCATCACACTTCCTTTTTACATAAACAGAAAAATGAATCACAGCAGCTAAGTTAATGCAGGCTAGGAAATTAAACGTGCAGATGACACCACTTTGGAATTTTAGTATTCTTAGTAAAGAATAAGGTATGTGTAAGAATCACTTCCAGAGTAGATAGAGCTACCATACGTTAAATTAAAAGCTAGCCATTGACTGCTGGAGTTAGTGCAACATTTTCTGGATCGATTACATCAAAATTACCTACTGTGAAGTTCCTGCAGTAGTTCATAGATGATTGTAGAAGGAAGGCAAATCTTAACTGTAGAACAGGTCTTATACAACATAATATTTTTCACTGTTGTTTCTACTGAATACTTTAAGCTTTATATTTTTCCATGCAAAAAATACAATTCTAGTTTAGCTGAGTTATTCAGAATTTACATTCTAAATTTCCTAACTATTGATCTTCTGATTTTTCAGCCTTTGTCTTGCACCACTATAAAGTGCTATGAGTATTTTGTTTTACAGAGGCAGTTGAACAATTACTGGTGCAGACAGTATACAGTGTAAATGAGAGAAACTCAGTGAATGACTGAAATATAGAAATTGAGAAGTAGAGGAGTTCAAGGAGTACATCAGGAGATGAAATTTTGTCTTCAAACTAGAATAGAGAATCAGTGTGAAAATGACACAAAAAAAGTATACAAAGAATCGTCAAAGAAAACTAAGCAAAGCACGAGTCTTGAAACAAAGTGCAGACCTGTATACACACCTTGGGGGAACTGTAGAAAGTCTCAAAGAGCTCAGTCAGACAATTAACACAGGACGGGAGAAGTCAAGCAGACATCTGAGATGGTGATAATATTAATAAAGGAAATGGAAAGGGAAAAACAGTGGTCTGTGGCAAGGTAAGAAACAAGCAAACTCAAGTTGTGAAATCCATCTGGGGATCCTGAAGGAGCTGGCGAAAGAAGTTGCTAAGCCACTGTCCATCATATTTGAAAAATCATGGTAGTCAGGGACGTTCCTAACGACTGGAAAAAAGGGAATATAACCCCCATTTTCAAGAAGGGGAAAATGAACGACCCGGGGAGCTACAGAGCAGTCAGCCTCACCTCTGTGCCTGGCAAAATCTTGGAGCAGCTTCTCCTCTAAGGCATGCTGAGGCACATGAAAAACAATAAGATGGTTGATGACAGCCAGCATGGCTTCACTAAGGGGAAGTCCTGCCTGACCAATTTGGTGGCCTTCTATGATGGGGCTACAGAACTGATGGACAGGGGTAGAGCAGTCAATGTCATCTACCTGGACTTGTGCAACGCATTCAACACTGTTCCACACGACATCCTTGTCTCTAAATTGGAGAGACATCAATTTGATAGGTGGACCACTCAGTGAATAAAGAATTGGCTGGATGGCTGCATGCAAAGAGTTGTGCTCAATGACTCAATGTTCAGCTGGAGACCAGCAACGAGTGGTGTCCCTCAGGGATTGGTGTGGGGACCAGCCTTGTTCAAAGTCAGTGACAAGGACAGTGGGATTGAGTGCGCCCTCAGCAAGTCTATTGATGACACCAAGCTGAGTGGTTCGGTCGATACGCTGGAGGGAAGGAATGCCATCCAGAGGGACCTTGACATGCTTGTAAGGTGGGCTGATGCCAACCTGATGATGTTTAACCATGACAAGTGCAAGGTCCTACACCTAGGTCAGAGCAATCCCCAGGCACAGATACAGGTTGGGCAGAGAAGAGATTGAGAGCAGCCCTGAGGAGAAGGACTTGGGGGTGTTGGTTGATGAGAAAATGGACATGAGCCAGCAGTGTGTGCTCACAACCCAGAAAGCCAACTGTATCCTGGACTGCATCAAAAGGGGCATGACCAGCAGATCGAAGGAGGTGATCCTGCCCCTCTACTCTGCTCTCCTGAGACCTCACTTGGAGTATTGTATACAGTTCTGGTGTCCTAAACATAAAAAGGACATGGAACTGTTGAAACCAGTCCAGAGGAGGGCTATGAGGATGATCAGGGACCTGGAGCACCTCCTGCATGAAGACAGGCTGAGAAAGTTGGGGCTGTTCAGCCTGGAGAAGGCTGTGTGGAGACCTCGTAGCAGCCTTCCAATATCTGAAGGGGGCCTATAGGGATGCTGAGGAGGGACTCTTCATTAGGGACTGTAGTGATAGGACAAGGGGTAGCGGGTTCAAACTTAAACAGCAGCAGTTTAGATTGGATACAAGGAGGAAGTTCTTTACTGTAAGGGTGGTGAGGCAGTGGAATGGGTTGGCCAGAGAAGTTGTGAATGCACCATTGCTGGTGGTGTTCCAGGCCAGGCTGGACAGAGCTTTAGGTGGCCTGATTTAGTGGGAGGTGTCCCTGCCCATCGCAGGGGGGTTAGAGCTAGATGATCTTAAGGTCCTTTCCAATCCTAACTATTCTATGATTCTACGATTCTAAGTTAAGTAAAAAATTTATTATGTATTTTAACAGTTTTTATCTATCTTCTGTAATTTCTGTTAAATTTATTCCTGATATTTCTTAATGGGATAGTAAATCACTTCCCTTTGTTGAGACACATCCCTTTAAGAGGTCCCACATTTGAAAGGATGGGAAAGGAAAAATAATGTATCTGTCAGTACCATCAGAAAATTACTGTCATTTCCTTTTCTATTTACAGCTTGACTTTCTGGGCTCATATGATTTGTTTGGAACCCTTATTGTCAACTTTTTAAACAAAGGTTTTAACTCCTTATTTGCAATGATACTTGTAAACATGAAAAAAGAAGGAATATATTAACTGAAATCACTTGGAAGTTGTGGACCCTTACTGCTAGTTAGAAGTGTTAATAACGTTCATTTGAGGTTTAAAATGCATTAGTAAAAATATTCTCTGAAATTATCAGACAGGACAATAAATAAGTTTAGGTTGCAGTAAGGGTTAAATAGGTTGATATTAGAAAAAGATTTTAAACTATGAGATGAGCTGACAAGTAAAATGGGTTCTCTAGGAGGCTGTGGAAGCTGTCATAAGCAATTTTTTAACACAGATTAGGTAAAGCCAAGCCAGTCATGATAGGTTTCAAATGTAACCCTGCCTCAGAGCTTTTGAATGGACTGGATGACCTCTTGATGTACATGCCCACCCTACAATTCTGTTGTTCTTAAAAGAAGCATTTTTCTTAACAGTATTTTCATTTTTCAAGCCTGTCTTTGCTTCTGAATTCCTACAGCCTTGTTGATCTTGTGAGAAATTTTTGTGTTTCATTATGCAAGCAAATTCTGACAGATGACACTTTGAAACTAATGTGTTCCAAATATGCCTTCAGTGTTTGGAAATGTTATGAGTCTTGTAGAAACTGGCAGCTGATCCTCCAGGTATTTTTATTCAGGTACCATGTTACTATATAAAACATAACAAAAAATCAGGCCAGCTTCTGCTCTGGAACATCCACACCAACAACAGGTTTTCACTGAATCCCTGAGAGTTACACATAATTAACCACGTGAATATTTTTATTCATAGATAGAAATTATTGCTTATTGCCACTTATAAATAAAATTCAGTAAATTCCCTGGAATTTTAATGACACAGATTAAAATAACTTAAATATTTAATATTTAATCTTAGAAAGTAGAATGTTCAGATTAAACTTTGTGCCTATACAGATTGAGTACTCAGATAATGAGGTGATGACATTATTTTTGGATCACATTTGGTATTCAGGGAATGATTCAAGATTTTAACATTTTTTCCGAAAGTGAACATTGACTTGGGTTTTCTGTGAAAGAAAACCTGAGCCCACAAGATACCTGACTTATTTATCTATTGATTGTGAAAGGTACCTAGTTATCATCTATTGATTATGGGGTAGGAAAACTATGATTACTGAAGATGATGTGTGTTTTCTTCTCAGTATGTATAAGCAATGCCAAGAAATTGGAGATTTCAGATATTTTTCCTTCAAATATTCTGTGTGATTTTTTGTGGAAAATGTATGAAATGTAAGAAGTAGTTCCCTGTTCAATATGCTTTGTCTGGTAGCTATGCTTGCTACAAGTAGTCACATCAGTTGATATAGGTAGCTCACCAACAACATTATCTGTAAATGTATGCCTATAATTCTCTGATCAGATAATTTCTTCAGATATGTTTATTGCCTTAGTTTATCTGCTAGCCTTTTATTTTTGCGATCATTAGTTTTATAGGTTGATCATAGAAGGTCCCTGAATTTGTGATATTTGCTAACTATGTGACTCATGCGTTGTCAGTCATAGGATCTTGCTTTTTCTTCATATTAGATGAGTTTACAGACATCTCCAGTACAAAAATACACATACAGGCAGAGTTCATTTCCAAGAAATATTTATGCATACTACTTTGGAATTGGATTCCTGGGATTCCTAATGTCAGTAAAACTCGTTTGCATGAATCAGAAATATAAGGAACAGGAATAATGGGCAAATTACTACCACTGTTGTTTTCAGAATAGCTACCCTATGCTGATTATAATTCATATGTAAGACATTTTGGACTATTTAATGTGGCATAACATATTCTTGTTATTGTCTCATATAAGAATGACATTAAACTTGTCTACTCATACAGACGCTTACTCTTCCATTGAATAAGCAAAGAATTAGCTATATTCCCTCTTCATGCATTTAAGATTTTTTTTCCGACTAGAGACAAAAATTTCTGTGGTTCTGGCATTGCCAAATCTGGTAACAATTATCATAGCAAAGCTAGGCAGCCTTTTGACCTGGAAAGTTGAGCATGAGATGTTCTTATGGTTTTGTGAAGATGGTAATAACTGCTAGTCATTCCTTCTCAGATCTCATTTTTCTGCATTACTAACACAGTAACATTCTGGAAATAGCGTGTAATTTCTAGTTTTTAATTAATATTTCTCAATTATTATTTATAAAGATAACTCTCTTCTATCTCTGCTTGTCCTTTTCTTTCAGTGTTTCATGATCACTTCTGGCTGAGTGCTCCAAGAATCCCTGTGATTTTTTAGAAACCTACTCTTTGACCTTTTTATATATGGTGGAAGAGCTTTGTTTTTGCTTCTGGTTAAAGTCTGGGCTAGGGAGCACCAAAAATAGATTTCTGTGTATGTCAGTTTTTAAACAACAGGAGAAAGCAAATGTTCATGCCATCATATATATAATATTTTCTGTAGCTCAACTTAGTTAGACTAAAACTGACAACAGCAACAAACCTCAGTATTAAAACTGAAAATCAAGGTTGATACTCATGAATTCATGCAATTGTACCTTTGTTTCTTAATTTTCAATAGGGTGAATTAGGGAAAAAATGTCAACCTGAATTTTTAAATCTGAATCCCCATGGAGTCAAGTTATTCATTAAATACAGGTTTTCATTATTTTAATAGCAGGGTAATCCATAATCAATCTTTTATGTATAGTGTTAAAAAAGAGTCTTTTTGCTGCTCTGGATTAGCATATTGAATTACATCCAATGGAATGTGAAGGAGAAGGTGTTCAAGAAAGAAGCAAAAAATCTAAAACCAGGAGGGAAAGTTACTTCCATCACGCTTTCATGCTTCAGTGCTGCTTGTTTCATTTAGTAAGACTTACTTGGTAAGATTTTAAGTTCTCTGCTACTTGGATATCTGATAAATTGGAGGTTGTAGAAGTGGATAACATTCATAAATCCCAATACAAGATTTTTTCTGTGAAACCAAATGTAAGCTTTTCCATTTTTGCAAGCTGTAAGGATGAAACTTCCTAAAGACTCTTTAGAGTACAAATTAATTTCTGCAAAAGAAGAATGCAGTTGTTTAGTACAAAATCATGCAAGTCTGCATCTCACTCACATGGAGCTTGACCAAAGGCAGTAGGATTGCGTGCATAAGTGATGGATGTGCAACTTACCTGATGTGGTAATGGATTTTATACATAGCATAATTTTTTCTTTTGTTGCGATTGTTCTTGGCTGCATTCAGAGCTGTAGGCATTGTTGATGTGATGAGAAGTGGGTGTCTTTCTGACCTCAGTTGTGTCCTGGCTCAGTTACATTTTACTAATGCACTATACTCTTCTAAAGAAGTCTAGATGCAGACAGATGTTATTCTAACTACAGGAATTTTCAAGCTATGCTCACTTACCTATGAATCAAGTCTACTCTGAGTAGTACATATGCTTCAATTTACAGAGTGATGTAAACTAGAAGAGCAGTAGGCTTAAAGAGCCCTTCTCTCATCATTGACAGCTAGTATGAATGGACTCTCTTATGACTGAAAAGATAACAGTGAATAATCAGTTAATCATAGAATTATAAAAATAATAAGTGTGGTGGAAACATCAGTAAGTCATCTAGTGTAACTCTCCACTCAAAGATCCAACTTAAAAGTTAGCTCAAGGCCTCAGCTAGTTTTTTAATCTCCAGGGATCTTATTTCTTTGTCCCATCCTAGTTCAGTTTCCTTTCAGCTTTCATCTTGAATAAACCAAAAACATGAAATGTAAGGTCTGTAGCCTAGTCTGAATAAAGCACAAAAAAACCTTTAAGAAGGTAAGGAACTTTGTTATGTCCTAACAAAAGCATGATGAATTCAGTGGTGTGAGGGTGTTAATTATTGTACTAGAAAAACATCCAAATACATTGATCATTGCTACATGGGTTTAAAATTACTTGATCCAGCTAATAGTTAAGCCACAAAAAAAAAAAAAAAAAAAAAAAAATACAGTCTTCTTTCAAAATAGCAAAACTGAGGAATATACTACAGTGCTGAAATACATTAAAATAAAGCTGTCATTAATAAGGATTGCTAAGTGAAAAATGACAGGAAGTAATAAAATATGCTTTAAAAAACATCGGAATACCATCAAATTACCAAGGAGAGCAGTTATTCACAATTAATTAAATTAATAGATTTTGTATTTCTGTTTTTTTCTGTTTGAATCCATTGAGGTGTAAATAGTGGATATGTGTGCTACAGATACATGTTCCAAATGTGGACAGCTGTAAAACTGTATTATTATTAATGGGAGATGACAACATTTTCATATGTCTTCTTATTCTGAAAAGGAAATCAAAGTCAATATTTAGAAGTGACTAGGTAATAGATAATTCAGGAAAATACCTGGTTGGAAAAAAAATTTGACATGTTTCATCTCAATAGTTTGGGGGTTTTACCTGAGTTATATTTTGCAGCTTCACATTTTAAATTTCTGGTGCACAAATTCTCTGTAACTCTGGTCTTTGTGGAGTGCAATTGAATTCTTGAGTCAGGTGCTCTATTCTGTTCAGCTGCTCCTTGTAACAGAGGTATTTTTTCTTAGCAAGTGTTTGTGAACAAAGACAATATGAGGCTAGAAATGCAAAAAAAAAATAAAAAGGAAAAGCCCCACGTTTACTTCTGCCGACATCTTCCACATCATACTTTTGGTTTTAGATTGGAAAAATTAAGTCGTGCAGTCTTCGGAAATAAAGCAAAAATGTAGTGCCTGCAGGATCATTATGTCAAGACATTTAGGGTGTATCTTAGGATGTTACCATCTGTGCTTTGCACTGACTTCACCTGAAAGTGTTTCCTTATGTTTTATTTTACAAATCAGTATCCTTCGTGAATGAAAAACAGGTCTTTGCTGTTTGAGGGTTTTGGGTTTTTTTTAATTTTCAGGGATGCCCCTTCTTAATTCCCTAAAAATACTGGAACTATTCAAAAAAATAATCAAAATCTTTCAAAATGGGAACCAAAATAAAGCACAGAGTCCCTTCCTTTACTGTGCGCTGAATATGGACCGTACAGAAATTCAAAACCTGCTTGTATGCTATTTACATCAGAAACAATTCCTTTCAGGAAATTGTTTCATCTTTTCTTTAAGTGTGGGTTTGATTTGTCAATGACAAAAGCTTGGTAGGTGGAAAGATTCAACAGAAGGGTTTTGTGGTTTCCATGGATCTTCTACATAACTGCTTTTTGATTTTACATGGCTCTCTGGATTTGTGACTAAATACTTCTAGGAGACCAAGAAGATTTAATAATCAAAATGATATTATTTTTATTTAGTGTGTGGTTTGTTCATGTCTTAAACAAGACTGTTTGTCCTCTCACTTTGCCTGAGGATGCATCTTGCTCTAGCTATGTGATTAGATTTTAGATACATGCAGTTGAAAATAAATCCAATTACCTAAATAGATGGAAGGTAGAAGTAAATTGTGGTTAGCACATAATTGTAAAACCAGAGATGCAAAAGCCTGAAATACTAAATCTGTTTAATTTTGGGGATGTATTAATCCTTAATAATATTTTGAAGATGAGGTGTTTATTACCTTATTGGTAAAATCCTCAGAAACAGTATGAATGCTTTAATACTTTAAAGCTTTAGTAATTAAAAGCCAATAAAGCTACCTCCATGTATTAACTATACACAGAGTGTGTAATGTCTTGAGTATGGCAGCTGGGTATCATTTAAGAACATGCATAGAATATGCTGAAAAAACCTGAGTAAAGAGATTAAATTTACCATTGTTCTGTACACTTCATAAGAAAGCATTTTATTAAGGATATGTGAATATATTAAATATTGATCCATTAAATATTAAAAATATGTATATTACACATTGGCCAGAACATGTATAATTTTAAGTATTTCTGAGAGTACTCTCTATAATGGTGACCACCTAATCACTGTTATGTGACAGAAACCAGCTGATGCATTCAGCAGTTTTATATGCAATTATGTTTGAAGCTGTAATTTTCATTTTCATTGAAGAAAGGCAGGTTTTTTTTGGCAGAAATGGCAGATTTCATGGGGCAGTGTTAAATTTCCTAAAAACATTATTCTAATGGCCTGTATCAAACATGCTTTATAAGACGCTTAAAATGTTTCAGGGCCAGCAGAGAGATAAAATTGCTTTTTAACTTGTTGGAGCCATGCTTTCTTGCTATTGTTTTCTCTCTGAGAGTAGCAACACCATCATTCATCATTCAGTAATCAGAAAACTAAAGTAAAAATTGTGGTAGTATTATAAAAAAAAAAAAGCAGGATTTTTTTTTAAACAGTGAATTTAATATTCCTGTTCCTCTGCTAGTTTTTGAACAATTAAAGCTCAAATCTTTCACATTTTGCTTGTAATTATCTGCAATGAAAAAATGGAAATTTATTCTTATTCACATCATGATCTCCTTAAAAGAAACAGTTTATTTAGGTGTGTGACTGTCATTGAGGCTTTCCTTGTCTAATAACTTGGCTAGTCAACCTGGGATGGATAGAGATCATTAAGCTCCTGTAATTTTCACATGACTAGATGGGCAAGTGAATAACTAAGATAAGTATCTCAGCATAAGGGAAAGCTGAAGTGATAGACAGATGGGGAAAGATCTCCAGAGGACCTTGTACCTTTTTAGACACCAAAGACAATCATAAGAAAACATCTGTAGGAAATCAATTTCCATTGTTTCTGTGCCCACATAAAAGTTCAGTAGAGAAAGCTGATTCTTTATCACCTGCCCTCTGGAACAGGGACTTAATATTGCATCAAAAGGTACAAGGCTTGCACAAGACTGTGCAAATTAACAATGTAGGTTTTGTGGAAATTCACATCTCTGAAGTATTTCTTGTATTTTTCTTTCTCTTAAACATTTTCAGCGCCCTTTGGCACTGTGGGAAAAGATCTTGCCCTTCATATACGATCATTGATTTATAGTAGAGAAAAGGGAAAAGAATATATTAATTTAGGAGGACAGAATTAATGTGTCCTCCCTCGAGACATTTCCCAGGAGTTCCTGTATTCTCTTTTCATTGTCTTCTTGCACACATCTGTCATGAAAGCTTGGCTGAGCAAATCTAAGAATAAGCCACCTGGGTCTACCAGTAAGGTCCCTATCTTCATTACATCAATTGCATTGTCACTGATACCTTCTGAATCATTCTGTGCATGTACGGTGAAAGTTAACAGAAAATGAAACTAAGAGTATTATTCTCTAAAAAATGGGCAGTTTCACTTATTACCTATGAAACTCATGCAATCAAAATTATTCACTTCTAATGGCAATATAGTTCATAATAAAAAAGTCTAAGAATATCTCTTTTAATGCCACAAATAGATTTCATTTTTTATCCAAAAATATACCAAGTAGTTAATAAATAACTTCTCAATAAATTCTCCAAAGTTTCTCCTCTTCTGAAAATTGAAAACTGAAAGGAGTGTATTTTACATGATGTAAAAGTTATAAAACAAGAACTTGACTGGTGCATTTCACATTTTATAAATTACTTAAGTTCCTGAAAAAAAACAAGTAATTGTCAAACTCAATACATGAAACACACGGAGATTCAGGGAGTTGGTGTTGATGACTGCCATAAGGGACTGACATAAACTCCTTTTCAAAAACAGGGGTTCAAAATTTAGTCATAGCACATAGACCACGCCTCTCTGTCAGTGACTTTCACAGTTGATCCAAATTAAAATAAATCTCCTCCTGCTACTCATTTCATTTGGTTCCTTTGGCAGTCTTAATGAAATAATACATCAAGTAAAACCAAAGAAATCCATATTTTCTATTTAAAATTCAAGGTGATACTGACAGTCATAAACAATGATACTAATATAATGTGAACTGAGTATTAAATATGTGACAATATAAGGGTACAACACTTATAATCGCTATCTTAAGGTCCTTTCCAACCCTAACTATTCTATGATTCTATGATCTTTGCATGCTTTACTTTTCATTTCACTTTCATATTATATAAAATGGCTTTGTCATATATAGACTGTTGCTTGTCTTGATGAGGGTTGATAGGTTAATGGTCCTTTTCTCCCCTTTGAAAGTACATCATGATGGTAATTGGCTTTCTAAAGGTGTACTGCAGTGCTTGGTGATGCACTTGTGTTTGATTCAGTAGGCTGGAACTGCAGAATAATTTCAGCTAACAGTGCTATGCTGGAGTAGTCAAATGCCTGGAAAAATGAAGTAGCAATGAATTGCTCTGAACAAGAGTTTCAGCCATTTTACTACCAGAAATTAAGTGTGGAAACAGAATTGAAGGGCCTGTTGTGTTCCCTAGGGATAAAATGATTGTGCAAATAGAAAATACTCAAAGCATGAGTTTTATTTCTCCCGCTATTATTTCTCTCCAAGTATTAACATAAACAGTATCTCTCCCTGAGCCCCATGCTTGTTTTAAACCTTAAAAAATATAGATAGAATATTTAAGAAATAAAAAAAATGTGTTTTCGCTTTCATCAACATGCTGCTTAATGTTTTAGTTATTTCCTTCAGAAACACATTCAGCATGACTACCTCCTTAACCTGACTGACTGACTGAAGTTATTTATTCATTAAGTCTGAGCAAGACTAGAAGTCAGTAGAGCTAAACTGCAGCACGGAATGCACTGCAAGAATCATATTTCTCTGATTTCAAATGCCCACCAGTGCATTCTCTAATAAAATAGAAAAAAAAAGAACAAGGTGTCTCTTGCTTTCTTGCTCCTTAGATACAATGGCTATTCCAGTTGGTCTAGCTCACCAAGAGATCATGCAGTTATTCCTATATAGATGAAACCCCTTCTCTTTCTTCTGAGCTTTCACTAAATATTTTTTGAGTTCTTGAATTCTATTTTTCCATGTCCTCTCTGCTGGCTCAGACTGTCTTTCAGGGTCATGGTAAAGCGAAAAAGCAAACTGCAACTGTACTGCCAGCCTGTAAATTCCTGCAAAACACAAAATTAGACATAATGCCTACATTAGCCATGAAGGATGTCAACCAAATAAATTGAATAGAAACAGCCTCAGCACATCCTCTTGGCTTCATCCATTAGCAGAACCCAAACTCCCACACTTTCTAGTTGGCAGTGCATGAGACATCACCTGAGGCAAACAGAAGATCATTATGAATATCTAGTGAAGTGGGCTTGCATGAGAAAGGCAAGTGGTTTTGAGGCCATTTGATAGGTGATTTTTCCTATCTTCTGACATTAGCATTCTTCCATTTTACTGCCCAGGATCCCTTGAGTCTTTAAAGGCAGATGCAGCAAAGTATTTGGAAATTCTATCTCATGGCCAATTTTAATAAAAAATTCGAGTCCAGTTTTGTCAAATGGAGGCCTGGACATCTTAAGTTGAGCAAGCAAATTTGCAGAGGCTTTTTTAAATGGTTTTGTCATTCATCTCTCTGTGTTTTAGTCTGTTCCTCTACATGGAGGCATGTATATGTATATACATATTCTCACAAGTACATAGTGATGATTAATTAATTAATATTTCTGAAGTTCATAATTTGCAATAAAATCTAGAGAGAAGGAATATATATAAAAATTAGTAACTACCTGCCCAGCGATCTATGTTCCTTCCATGATGAATGAATGAAATCCCTTCCATACTGAATGAATGAAAAGTCTTTCTTACAGAATAAAAAAACCGACTGTGGACAGAAAGAATAACAGTATTGTCACATAAAGGTGCTAAATAGAGTTTTCACACAACTCTTAATTTTGCTATTATTTACCTTTTAGAGTTTGATTTGCCATATTAAAGTTTATTTTACCATTATTAGTAGATTATTTCCCCCACCCCTTTTTTTTTTACTGTATTCTCTGTGATTATATTCTACTTTACAAACAGGGAATAAGCACTTAAGAAGTGCTTATTTCTCTTCAGCAAGGCCATGAAGAAAAATAAACACGGTGTTTGTAAATATATTCTGAAGTCCAGATGATCTGGGCATAGGATTCAAAATTACAATATTTTTTTTCTCAAATGAAAAGAATATTTTCAAAAACACCATAATTTCTACAAATTCTTCTTTTTATTTTGTCAAAATTACCAGGAAGAAGGACCGTGAAATGATGTGATGCATGAAAGATTCAGGAAGAATAATTTGAAAATCAGGCTCATAAATTCAGCTTTCTATAGAACAGCTACTTATCTGCCTGCCTGCTGGGTACTTGAGCTGTGGCATCTGGTTAGCTCAGAAGTTAATGACCATTTTCTATATGGATTATTTTCACAAAGATGCTAAAATCAAATCCCAGTGCAAGGAAAAATAAAGGGAAAATCATCTTGCTGTGACTCCTCTTTAATTTTCATTTTTATTTTGCAAGCTGCTAATAGATTGACATCTCCTCCTATATGAACTGTGCCCTAACAGTATGTAGAGCTAAATAAATGAATCTTTTTTTGTACTGAGGAAAAGGAAATAAATTTGTGTTTCACTGGTATCTTTAGGTCTCTAACATGTACCTTTCTAGACTTGTGCATGCAGAGAGGAATACTTTTAAATATACATACATTTTAATCAAGTAATGTCTGCAGTAAAGACTATTTGAAGCTATTAAATCACTTCCTGATACATTGCCATTCTGTCAACCCCTGCAGAAAAATCTGAAAATCAGGCTTGCATTACACCCACAAAGCCAAGGTCTGGTCGTTTTCAGAAGAGTTCATTCCAGAGTCAAGGTTCTTAATCTGGAAACAATTTCGTGTTAGAGAATAGCCAGGCCCTCACTCAAGAAATTCATCACTCGGTAGAACTCTCCTTTTACTTGCTGACTTACTGAGTAATATTTATGGAAATTAACCTGGAAGAATATACTGCTTGTTAAGTTAGCAAAATGGATGCTGCCTGCAGGCTATTGCAGTCATTCTTGCTGATACTATCCTGTTTCTATCAGGTTAGCTATATAGCTCCTAGTATTTTGTGGTAGGGTTTGCCTTACAAGAGGAGTTTTTGCTGAAAGGATGCTGGAAAACAGTAAGCCATGGTGTCAACAGAGGGACATCACCTCAAGCTGTGTCTGCTGCTCTGCTGGGGTTTTTTGTGTTTATGTCAGTACATGTAGCAAAAATATTGTGCTTACTAGACTCAAACAGCTGCAGCAGGAACTGAGGAGTTCCCTCTAATGTTCAATGAGTATGATTCCTCCCTCCCCACGCAAATTACTGCACATCATTTGAGTGTGTCTTCATAGCCTGATTTTCAGGCTGTAGGTGTTGCCTACACTGCAGCTGAGGTGCAAGTGCAGCATGCTGAGGCCTATCAGGCTAGCTTTAAACTAATTAGCTTAGATAACAATATTAGTGGAGATGGAATAGAATGAGCTTCAATAAATAAATCTATGCTGATGTGAAAGCCTGCTAGTAATCATCAGGGCATCCCTGGGTGGCCAGCAACAACAATGTGCAGATTTTAAAAACTTCCCAAGGGCTATTGAATCAACAGCTTGGCAATCATTTCAAAGCCCCAAATCATCCCACAGATAGTTTACAGTTTTCCTTTAAGACAATTTTAGAACATTATATAAATTAACTGCTTGTCAAGATCAAATTTCAGCTGAAAAAAAAATTGATCATTTTCTTCCTGTGGTTTCTCAGTTTTTAAAGATTTGCCTGCACGTCTATCTTGAGTACAGCCAAGCCTTCTGTGTTAGCTGTCTCCATTGTAACATTCAAGTCCCTCAGAGCAGGGCTCTTAGCGCTGCTAAGAGTTTCATTACTGGTAGTCTGAATATCACTGTTTGTGTTCTTGAATGGTAGAAGAGTAAGGCAAGTAGATGAAATTGGCTGGATTCTGGGTTACTGCGTGTTCTTCTGTGAAGAGGAGTAAGCGCACTGGCTTAATGAGACGAGTAAGAGAATTAATTCAGAAGTAGAAAAGGTTATTGGATGACAACAGCTGGTTACTTAATCAAAGGATATAGACCTTTAAAGCTTTAAAATCAAAAGATAGTTATGAGAGGAGGTAGTAAATGTAAGTTAGGCAAACAGCATAGGAAAAAGTTTGATGATTATTTTCAAAATAAGAAAATATACGGGGGGGGGGGGAAGGGAGGGCAGACAGGAGATAGTTGAAAAACATAAACTTGCTCAGCGTACAAGGTTCATCCTTCCAGTATAGGTTTATTGTATTGTTCTACGAACAAGCATTACTGGACAAGAGCAGTGCCCCTTTCTTTTGCTTTTGTGTGGCTGAAAGACAGCAAAAGGTCTGGAAAATCTGCTCTGTCTACTTGCCAAGGCAGTACTATATGAAGCCGCAAATGCTAGTATTTGCGGGATGCTAGTATTAGAGCTGCACAGTAAATAGCACCCACAGGCTCCTCCTCCACAAGTCAGGCTTTATAGGGAGTGGCAGTCATTAGAAAGGATTAGTGAATACTGGGGGGCAGCCACCCTTACGAGGGGATCCTTCAGATAAGATTATATTCTTCTTGCTCCTGCTTGAACTCACAGAGATGCAATCATGTTTCTTGGGCTTGGAGATGAACTCCTGGATGCCATAATTTGTTCAGTCCCTTTATTTGCAGTAAGAGAGAAGTGCCTTGTACTTAAACATAAGATAGGAATGGAGAAGTTTCATTCTGAAACAGATTTTCTGCATGACCTTGAACACTTAATCTCTCCCTGCTTGTTTTCTCATCTCTGCAGCAGGGATAATAATGTTTATCAACCATACAGAGGGCTGTGAGGCTAAATTATTGCTATAAAGCACTTTGATTCTCTTAGTTAAAAGGTTTTGTAGAAGTACGAAGCATAGCTATTTATTTGCATTTTCTTTACTTCTTATTTATGCCCTACCAATTCTGCTCCAGCTTTTTCTTCAAAATCATTTGTCCTAAACATCTCGTCTGGGTGAAAAAGGAGAAATTGATAAAAACTAACGATTGTGTAGAAACTAATGTTTGTAAAGACTGGTCTAAATTTCCTAATTTCAAATTTACTGCTTCACAACTGACATGTATATGGATCTTCTTGAACAATGTTTCTTCTCTTTGGTGACATTCCAGTGTTGGTTTTTTTTTCTTTTTTATATACTGTTGCAGGTATCCATGAGCTCACACAAATTGGCAAGAGTATTCAGTCCTGTTCTGACAATTTAACTGCCATTTCTTTGATTATATTTTCTGTTTGTTCTGTTTTAATCCCATTCCCCTCTTGCTGAGACAGAGCAGGCATTGTGCTGAGCTGGGTATAAGTACAGTGCACCTCAGGTATGCTGAAACCATTGACTTCACTGTATGAAATTTCTAGAATGCATTTCTTTCGCTTAGTTATGAGACAGGACAGGAATTTGGTTGATTTTACCACATTCCTGAAGCACTAGGTAGCTAAGTGCTTCCAGAACATCTGATGCCACTGTTGTAGTTTTCTGCTGAACACTACAGCCTGCTGAACTATTTTCAGACTTCTGAAAGTGTGAGATACAAAGATTATCTAACACTCAAATACGGTCTTGTCTGAGGCTTTAGATAAGGATGTGATTTAAATGTGTGTATCGAATCTGTAAAAAGTGGCAGCACTGCAAAAAATGAAATTATAGGTTGTATTGTAGGTAAATTCTATGATGTAACTACTTCAGATGGTTTTGAAGCGCAGTTTCCTATGCTTGCTTCTGTATTCCTATTTTTCTGCTCCTTACTATCTCTTAGATAAATTGGGATTAACTGTCTTATGCCTCATTGCTTACCCTAGTAATTTCCTGATTTTCAAAAATGTCATTGAACATGTCTTTGTTAAAAATAATAATAAGCTATTAAGCTAGCTTATTCAACATGCTCAAGTCAAAAGATATGTACAGTCATTAAACTGCAGTGAATGAGCAGATTTTGTAAGGAGGCAGCTTGTTCATTGGAATTTGTTGAGCTCTACAGAATAAGCCAAGTTTGAAGAAAAAAGTGTATACTTAATGACTTGGAATTATAAAATTGGAAGGGCTTTTTGATGAATATGGAGGGTGATTTTCTCTTCTCTGTTACAGCTTAGACCATAAGGACAAAGATTCACTGTAAATGTTAATGTGAAATTTTCTGAGGCCTGGCGTCTAATTCTGCTTCTGGAGGAGTGGGGAAGTGAGGTTAAGAAGTCCTAACACTAATTCTGGGCTTGATTTAAATGCTGATTTATTTAATCTTACTCTGTTTCTGTAAAAATCCTACCTTGATATGACTGTGAAATTTCTCAATATTTATAACACATTATAGAAAACGAGTTGCCAGATTCTGGTCAGAATGTCCCCCACACATTATCAGGTTCCTCTTAGTCCTGGCGGACAACATAATAGCAGTGATTGGGAAGTATCTGCATCCCGGCATACGATTTTCCACACCAGAGGTGTGGCTTGAAAAGAAACTAATTTTGTCTACTGACAGAAGAGCATTGGTTAAAACAGAAAATTAGTCAGGATGTTTGGAGAACAGCTGAGCTTCCAGGTATGGTGGAATATCTTCCCTTTTGTCACTGAGCAGCATTCCCTCCAGCTGTAGTCTCACATGCATCAGGGCCAATGCTCTCTGCCTCAGAGACTGAAGCGGTGGAAGTGCTGTGCTCCACGCATAATTTTGTGTTTTGCTTATGTAAATGGAAAATGTGATGATGGTTTACTTTGCTGAATTTGGACATGGCTATGCAGGATGCCAACTTCAGTGAGACATCCCTGAGACTTTATTGTAGCTTAATGATCATACATTGGAATGACTGCTGCTTTCAAGTAATTCAGTGGCATTTAATCGGTTAAAGGGATGTGAAGCTACAAGCTTTCAGTCTTAGAATACAAATCTTTACAGAAAGATTAACACTTGGAATAACATTCTTACTGAGTATTTCTGTGACCTTGCTGAAGTCTTAGAGACCCTCAGATTTTAATGCAGTTGCAAGACTGGATATTGAATGAGTGAAGAAAAGCATGGTACATGCAAAGGGATATTTAATCCTCTTGATTTCTCCACATTGATCTTTTGAGCAGAAAAAAAACCCAAACACATTTTGCCAAGTGGTCTATCCCTTTCCCTTTGCCTAACTTTCTTTTGACATCCAGGACTTAGGAAAATGTTTCTGTGATTTCACTGAATTTCCCTGGGAACATTTTCAGGTTAAAGTGAATACATCTGCTTTGTCTGAATATTTTTAATTTATAACGCTTACATATTTAATAACTATTAAATATAAATATCTAGATGAGTGGAGGAACTTTATTTGGGATGTAGGTTCTTTCATTAGACAAGTTTTTGTTCTTCATAGGACTGCAGTAGTAACTACATTTACTAAAGACATAAGAGATTGTAAAGGCAGGTCCATAAAAATATTAAATATTAAGCCTTCTGCTGTTTGCTTCATAAAGTACAGTGTTTTCATGACAATACTTCATTCTTTATTTTTCTGTTTTTAGGAACATGTCTAATTTTTGAGGAATATTGTGTACACAAAATAGTTTAAGGAGGCACAATTATTTTGAAAGATTATTTGACTAAAGGTCAGGCAAATTAAAATATCAGTTATTATCTCTCAACAGATTTTACCTGATCAGTGGTGGAGTTCCTTTTATTATATGTGGGATTACAGCAGCAACCAATATCAATAATTATGGGATTGAAGGCAATGCACCATAGTAAGTATAAGCTATCATCAGAAAACTTTTAAGGAAAATGTTGCCTTTTCCTATGCTGACAAATGCAACTGACTTTATGAAGGTTACAGACATGCCATTTGGGATGACATTTGTTGTGAATTTTTACTAAATAATAGCTACAAAAGAGCAATGTCTTAATCTGGGGTTTGCTGCTTCACCTGTACCAATTCGACTCCGTTACTTTCAATAGAAACACTTTTTATTTACAGAATTTCTCTTTGTTTACATCCGAAAAAGTGAAAGGATATTAAAAATATCTAATGGATGTCATATTTAATGCAGCTACTAATTAGTTAAATACTTTGAATTAACTACCTTTAATTGATACCCTTCAGGTGACTAAGTAATTTGTAAATAATTATATGAAAAAAAGGACAAATAAAAATCTCTTCCCTACCTCCTCCATCCCCTTCCCTCCCTTAAAAAACAGTTATTTTGCATTTTCACTATCTGGAAATCTTCCAGTCAGAGCGTCTTGCAATCCTGACATAGCCCTGTGGTGTAATAGTGTGTTAGTACCCAGTATGCCTCTACAAATTGTCCAGGCATCACATTGTTATCTCATGAAACATGAGATACCAATAAAGTACAATGTCTTTCCATAAAAGCACAGCAGAAAGTATATCAGACTGCAAAGTTAAATACATTCTGTGTAAAGATATTAGTACTCTGCCAGCACTCCTACTCTGAAGCACATCACTCTTAGTTACTGCTTTGAACATCTATTGTAATACATTTGAAACTAGTTATGCTGTGAGTAAGGAAAGTGGAAACAAAGGAGAATGGTTTATAAGTGAGATTTGGTTCAGTAAATGCAATTGAAATTTAAATTCCGATAATAAATCAGTACATACCATGGCTAACTGCTCTGCCTAAGGCCCAACTAATTTAGTCAAACTTATCCAATTAGACAATCACTTATAATCAACAGTATATTAAAAGACTCAATTATTTATATTCATAAATGTTTATGAATGAGACATTTTTCATTTTGGCACAGTTACAGAGGTTATATTTCTTTAATCATGTCAATCATAGCAAATCAATACTTTGTACCACAGTCTGTACAGAAAACAAGGCAGAGGTGAGGGATGGTTATAAGACTGAGTAAAAAGACAGCTTCTAATTCAACAACAGCATAGTCAGTTATATGCCTTATTCATTTTTAATAGTATTAGTACAGTAAATGTAGATGCACAAACTTTAGCTTTTTTTTATGGAACTGATTTTTAAGTTATCCACAATGAGATTCCATTTGAAATAAGAGCATCCCAAGAGGCTGTTCCACTGGGGAACATCCATTCTCCACCTTGCATCAAATATGCATTATTCAATTGTACTTTGAGTATTCATGTAGCTTTATGCTCTTCGCTTATCCAGTTAAATATAGGTGGTAACTTACCTACTTTTTCAAAAATATCTTTCAGAGAATCTTTTCATGTGCATGTCTGACAGCAAAATACATACTCCTTGGAGTGTCTCTAAGCTGATTAATAAATATGTATTATGTTTTTGTTTAAGGTTCAGATTTTAACAATTTAAAGTAGTAATTCTACAGTTGCTTGTCATAAATACCCAGTGGGACTGCCTCTTCTTAGCTGAGATGTTTTCAGCCTGGGAGAAAAATTCATTCTGCCTTTTTATTAGTAAATTGTAGATGATTCCTGGCTTGACAATGTGATATCAGAAGGCTCCTCACTGTATCGAAGGGACCATAACAAATTTCACATGCCTAAATGAGTATGAGATGTCACAGTGCTACTTTTAGAATAGAATGGATCATGACAGTTCACCTGGTCTGTCTTCATGACCCAGTGGGAAATATTCAAACCATTCCTGACAGTTATTTATCTGAGGTGATTTAAATGCTCTGATAATGGATAGACCAAACTTTATTCCAACAGCTTATTATCCTAATTGTCCTAACAGCTAGGGAATTATTTGAAAAATCTGATTTAAATCTTTCTTGCTGCAGTTAAAGCCCATTACTTCTGTCCTAGTCTGGCAGATAAATAACTAATTCCTCTTTCCAGAAATCCATGCAATATTTAGAGTATAAGAGCCTCATAACAGCTGTACTAGCTTATTATACTCCCAGCTCAGTTCCCTGTCTGCAGCAGTGGCTAAAAGCAGATCACAGAGAAGAGTAAAAATGAGGCAAATATTCCTTCTCCCTTTGACCCAAGTTCGCCCAGTTTTCATCTGGGATTCCATTAGCCAGAAGTGTTTTCTTCTCCCATGTTTATTTGATTAGATCATTCATCTTCAGGACAGTCCTGTTAGACTGCTACTAAATTATGCAGCTGACTGAGGCTTATTCAGCTCACAGTGGCCTGTGAACTACTTTAAGCTGATCTAAACCAGTTACAGATACATTATTTAAAGCCTAGCAAATAATGATCCATGCTACAATAATACTATGCTACCAGTGTATCCCAAGGAGACCATCAGTTTCCATAATTTTTCTTCAGACATTCAAATTGATGTGAGTTAACTCTCAGGAATTTCAGAAACAGTGCAGAATTCAGAAATGGCATGTATCTTTTGGATCCACTCACTGCAGGAAGCAGTGACTGGAAGCATTTTTTCGGTCTTATCACTCAAGATGGTCTCTACTTTGGCAACAAGAAAATCCTGTAAGAACAAGCTTAAGAGTTTCTATCAGTGTTTATTGATACAAAACACTGAAATCTGTACATTTCTATTGCTCACACAGATTGTGTGAACTATGCTTTGTTTGCTTTTTAATCAAAGTATTAGCACTGACATTTTAAATCAAAGTATTAGCACTGACATTTTTAGTAGAAAAAAAGGTTGACATAAATGGTCTTATACTTCACTGCAGTTCTAGATTCTGAACTGACCTACATTTCTGGGAAATTTATGTCTTTAATACCTCATAAATTATACTAGACATTTTATTCTATCAAAAAATGTGAAATGATGCCTCAGCCTAATTGATATTAAAGACACATTCAGTGTCTCTACAATGAACATATATGAACTTCTGAGACACTGTTAAATCCTATAAGTTAGTCAGCCCAATTTCACATCAATCAGATGTCCATCATATCTCATGTGGGCTATAATTCGTACTTGACTCTCTTTTTTTGTTGTTTTCAGTTGCTGGATGGCATGGGAGCCCAGTCTTGGTGCTTTTTATGGGCCAGTAGCATTCATTGTGCTAGTCACCTGTGTTTACTTTCTCTGCACGTATGTGCAACTGAAGCGCCATCCTGAACGCAAGTATGAGTTAAAGGAAAAGACAGAAGATCCGCAGAGAATGCCAAGTACTGAGGTGGGCCATGGTCATATTACAGACTCTGTTTCCATTCCCCAGTCAACCTGCTCCATGATTTCTTCTTCCTTATTGGAAAATGAGCATTCATTTAAGGCTCAGCTTCGAGCTGCAGCATTCACTTTGTTCCTCTTTACTGCCACTTGGACCTTTGGAGCACTTGCAGTATCTCAAGGTCATTTCTTGGATATGATATTTAGCTGTCTTTATGGAGCCTTCTGTGTGACGTTGGGGCTTTTCATTCTTATCCATCACTGTGCAAAACGAGACGATGTGTGGCATTGCTGGTGGTCCTGTTGCCCATCTAGAAGAAACACCTACTCTGTCCAGGTTAATGTGCGCCCAAAGGTTAATGTCAATGGTGACACTCAAGTTCATGCACCTTGTCTTCAGGAATCACCATGTCCCAACAAATCAGGTGTATTTAATCATCCAGCACCTAGCCACTGCAAACTTACTAACCTACAAGCAGTTCAAAATCATGTTAACTGCCTTTCACCTGTGACACCATGTTGTGCAAAAATGCACTGTGATCAGCTACTTGATGATGAAGCTCACATTCATGTCCACAACGAGGGAAGCTTCAGACCCAATATGCACATTCATAGATGTCTGAAAAGCAGAACTAAGCCACGTTATTTCAGTCGGCATAGGTCTGCGGGTGAAAGAGAATACGCCTATCACATTCCTTCAAGTATTGATGGCAGCATCCACAGCTCACATACAGACAGTCCCCACAGTACGCATGATAGCCAGTCAGGTCACAGACGGGCCTGCTGCTCAAAAAGTGATCCGTATCCTACTGTCAACCAGCCAGAAAGTAGCGATGCAAGTACTGTAATATATAGTTGTGCTAAAATGCCAGAAAGTGACACTGTGCACCATCCAGCTCATTTTGAAATGCATCCACGGACACAGTCATTGCCATTTAATACGACAAATCACAATGGAATTCTCAAGGGAAATGTGCATGAAGCCATGATATATAGCTCAGATAGTACAGGAAATATCAAAACAGGCCCCTGGAAAAATGAAACTACTGTGTAGTTCATGGGCCATCATAATATGGTTTTTTCCCCCTAAATCATCATTATTATTGTTTTTATTCCAAACTACAACCTATTTGTGTAGCTCATCAATAAATTGTACAGTTTTTCCATCTTTATTTCCATTTTCTTTGTAAGAGTCCGAGAGAGATAGTGACAGCTTTGAAGTGATGATATTTTTAAAAGTTGTAAAAATCATTGTGAAAGATAATTAGAAAATGAAGTCTAGACAACTGAATATGAGAGGCAATATCCTTTTGTTACACAGAACATTTTTTTTCCAAATCTATCCTTTACATTCATTGTTTTCACTTCTGTAGTAACTTGACACTTTTTATAAACATATCAGCATCCTAAACTTTTACTTATTTATTTTTGTAGCAAAATATTATTACTGTGCCATGGATTTTAATCAGAAGTGACTATAGTAGAAATGATAAACAGGATTTTATAAAATTACAGCTTTTTAGATCTACAAAAGTGATACTGCCTCTAAAGATCTTCTGTAGCATATGGCCTGTAAAGTCGTGTAATGTACAGTCTCTGTTCTGTCCTTTTTCTTGTGGGAGAGAAGTGCTAGGTAATATCTCTGTTACATCTATGGTGCTGTATTGGTTGTATTTTGCATGACATATGTCAGGATATACCATTTGCTGTTTTCTAGTGTTACATGTGTTAAAAAAAAAGAACAAAAAAAAGTGTTGTACAAGGCTGTGAAAACCCTGTTGATATTAATCTAGAGCATTATAAATCTACAGAAGAAAAAAAATCACTCTGCACTAGTTTAAGTGGCACAATCCTTTGTATAAGGTTATATGATAGCTTTGATAAGGGTCCACTCTAATGTCTTTACAGAGCATGCACTACTCATTTTATGTATGTGACACTGTGCAGTGTAATAGCAATTGTCTCAACAAGTTTCACACTTCTTTCTTTGTAAAGTATGCCTTTTGAACAAATCTGTAAGCTGTTTCACAATAACCTTTCCACATCTGTTAAGGTAGAGCAGTTTTATCATTAACTCTTTGAGGACTACAGTTGTTTTCTTACAAGTAGCTTATTCTTGTCCAGGGACACTGTATATATGATACTGTCTATTTAGTTACATGATCAATGTAGTCCAGAATTGCCAGGAAAGAGAAAGTTCAGTCATTTTACAAAAACGTACCTTCTTAGAGTCCATCTATTAATTTCACCACTTGCTTTCTGAAAACCCATTTCCTCCCCTAGCAAATTTCAGATTGTCTTCATCTTTTAATGCAAATTTGACCTTCAGAGAAGTTCTTTATGTTCACGATTTCTGCTGAATTGTAGGGCACTCCAGGGTCAGTGCCATTCTCTATTAACAAGGCTCTTGGCAAGGAATTTTTTCATGTTTCCTTGAACATCTGGACACAAAGCATCAACTCACAGTACAGAACTGCATCATAATTATCTGTATATGAAATAAGACTGCTTTTTTCAAGTAGGAAGGGTGCATAATAATAATGGCTTGCAGAGACTGAATAGGAGCATAGAACTAAGAGAAAAATGTCTACAGTGGGAAATGAGCAGTGCATCCATAAATAAGAGAAAAAGCACAATTCTGTAAGGCCACATGAGAAAGTTTGCTGTCAGGTCTTAACATGGGCTTATGCAATTGCTCCATTGCTGCAGAAAGGAAATAGAAAATTCCCTTGAGAGATCACCAGTCAGCGATTCTCTGTGTATATGTTGCAGAAATCATCCCATATTTCAGCCCACTGTTTCTGTTATTAGCAGTTTATTAGACTGTACCTTTTTTTTATATATATATGTAGGAATTCATTTCCTAATAGTGTACATAAAGATGACAATTGTTAGAATGTTATAAAAATATGTAAGTCAGATGAATGTGTTCTGCAGTGTTGCAGGTGGGAATTAGTACTCAAAGGGTTAATGCTCAGTATCTGAGTGCAAGAAATCTTGGTTTTCTGTATTTTTGTAAATTTGAAATATATATTGTAAACTCCAGCAGTGCAATGTATCCATCTCAGATTGTGTATTTTTAAAAGGTGAGCAAGAAGAATGCACTAGGTGGTTGTCAAGTTTTAAGCCAATATACAAGAGTTTCATGACTGCTTCTTTAGCTAATACAAAATACAAAAAAAAAAATGCCTGAGCTTTATTATGTATATGCTGTATATGCTTGAACTGTCTCTAAACTAAAATACAGTCTTTTTTCTCTGTTTGCATAATGAAATATTTTCTGTTTAATGATTGTTCTCTTTTACTATTACTTTTACACATTCCATGTAGACAGTGAGCCCTAAACAAGCATAGACATAATGTGAAATACCACTTCTCTGTGTCTCAGCACTATGTATAAGTATATTCTGTAATAGCAAAAACCTAGGAGGTCTGCAGACCATTATGCAAAATATTCCACACACACAGCCAAGTGAAATACTCACTCTAAAAGAACCCACTCGGTGAGCTTCTTTATTCAGCTTGTGTTTTAATCACCTCTGTTATTTAGTGAGAGAGGCCAGGTTCATCTTCATAATGGCTTACAAAGAAGTAAATAGGTGCTGTTTTCCACAGAATATCTTATGTGATAAAACTCTCTGGAATTTAATCGTAAAATATTAAAACACTTTTCTTATTGTGTTAAAAATTATTTAGTGAATATTTCTGAGCTAATTTGGAAGAGATGTGTTATGCAATGATCTGTTTGCATATTATTTTTTCAGAAAATATACAGTATAACTACAGAGTAGGAGAACATGATAATAAATAAATATAAAAATGTTTTGTAACATCAGATTTGACCAAAATGCGTTTTGTGCTTTTGACTTTTTTTTTTTTTTTCCCTTAAGATAAATGAAATCATTTCAATGCTTTGGGAGTCTGGCTTTGTTTTATTGGGGGGGGGTTGGTCAATTATAGTCAGTGAACCATTACCACTTTACCTGATTTTATTTCCTATAAAAATATCAGTGAAATAACCAGAGTATAAGAAATATATTGTCCTAGTAAACGCCTCATGGACTTACATGTGTAACATGTTTTAAATTCAGCATTCGTTTTGGTGATTCATTGATGACATAAAAATGACTGAACAGATTTTTACCATTCACTTTTTGTCTGAGATTAAGCAAGAGAAATTTCAGCCCAAAAAGATAATTTTTGGAGAATGAATCCAAAGCGTTGTTATTACAATACTTCCAGGATAAAAGTATGTTCTGATGCTGTACTGTTCTTCTCTGCTTATAGAAATCCTGGTTTTCATGACAAAATTTCAGATCATGTAGGTGACCCCGTATTAAGTCACATAGACTGTTTACAAGAAGAATTCTTACCCAGCCTCTTATAAGGGGTTTGGTGTGAAAATAAAGCATACGGTTTTGCACATTATGCCTGTTCATGTATGTGCTGTTCCCAAGCAGTCTGTTGATTGTGTCTGCAGTAATATGGCTGAGCAGTTGCTGTCAATGTCCATAAACACATGTTCTCCTTCACCACACAGCTGCCTGCCAGCTATCCTGTGGGCATAATATCCAGATGTTAACCCACCAAGGGAGCCTTCGCTGTGGCTCTAAACCAAAAGCAAATTCTGTGTTTAAAGCAAAGTCAAGGCCACCTTCGATAGACAACACAGGTGGTAGCCTGCACTCCAATGCTAATGGCTGAAGGCAGATAAACCTAATGGTAGTGGCTTTAAGCAGGATAACTCCTCAGGTAGGTATGGTTCTCTGTAAAGAAGACTACCTGTACTCTCACCAAATTTTGGTTGCCTGTGATAGTAAATGGAAGGCTGATGGGGACATTAGCAGCAGCTTCCTTACCAAAACACAAATTCAGGTGCCTCTACCAGCATCCACCAGTTCAGAAAGAAGCTGTAGGAGGCAGCTGCATCAATCCAGATCCATCAGCTTTTTTTAAAGGCTGGCTGGCTGACTTCAGTCAAGCAGTTTCAATAGTAACTTGGTGCAATAGGCAGCTTTTACCTAACTCTACAGGGAAGGGAGCTTTCGGTTTAGTGATTTTCTGTGCCCAGCTGACCATTTTCTAACTGTCAATAAAATTGCTAAGAAGAAAATTTATTCTACAAATTGTCTCAACTACTTAAACCATAGACTTTTTATTCCCTGTTACAAGGTCTGTAAAGGTGCAAGAGAATCCCTATTCCCTTTTTCTACCAGTCTATTACCTGTTTTTCAGAAGCCAAACAAGGAAGCATCAGTAAATCAGGACAGTTTTATGGGACTCACTTCTTTGCAAGGAGAGTTGGAATTGGATTTGCAAGAGCTAGAGCAGTTCAACCACAAATATCCTGCCTTAAGGTTATGCAGCTGGCCATGCCTGAGAGGTAGGGGAGATCACATAAACATGGTGTCTGTATACTCCAGAGGTGCTGCTGTCTCTTTACATTTTGTTCTGTTTGAATTCTGTTGTGTCTTGCAGTCTGAACAACAAAATGACTGACTGTTCACATCAGCCTGTCGCTCTGCTTTAGCTGCTCCCCCTAACCCGCAAGTGCGCCATTGAATAAGATTGACCAGCATGGTCAGTGTTTTCATTCATTCCTTTATTCGTCTCCTAGGTGCTCAGTAACACTTGAGAAAGGCAGCAGAAGGAGCTTATTTGGGGTCTGGAAGGAAATTCTGGGAGAAGAGAAAGCAATAAAATGTATTATTAATATTCTTCTCACAGTGCTTCCTTTTGTTAGCCCGTTTGTTACTGAGCTACAGCAGTTACAGTCACTTATTCCCTGATTCTTTCCATTGTAAGACCTTGCTCACTACTAATTAGAACATAGCTGTGAGTTAACTAGTCTGATTTATGCCCTCAGCTAGATGATTTTAAAGAGTTCAGCCAAAACAGCTGCAATGTTTTCAGCAAAGAGGCTTGAGAAAAATACATTTGTCCACAATAACACCTTGCAATGATTTTTTTCTAATAGTTCTGTCTTCAAGGCCTGCTGTTTGAAAATCTGGGAATTATGGCTATTATAAGAAGAGATAAGGGCACTTTTTGCTACTTCTAGAAAGTAAAAAGTTCAGAACACTTGGCAATTTTAGACACTAAAAATACCCCAATATACTACTGTGAAAAATCTCCCTTCTTCTTAGAACTTGTCAGTCAAAACATACCTTTTCTTGGCTGGGAATATACTCACTGATCCCTGCTGCAATTTACTGGGGCTTTAAAGGACCTGCCCTATAAATTATTTACTTCAGCTGCTCTCGGCTAGGATTAAGATGCAAAGCAGGAATGTTTGACTCTCATTTTCTCTGCTGAACTCTCCAGCTTGTCTCTTGCTCATAGGCACCATGATAGAATGGAGGAGGGAACTGTTTGATTTGTGTGAGGAGAGACCAAAAGTGAGAGGCAGATTCTAGCAGTGGATTGAGTTGGATGGAGCCAGCTGACCAAAAGGAGGGAGGCTGGTATGAGTAAGGGGAACTGTAACAAGCTGGCTTGGAGACTGATTTGAAGCTGGGAGGGGAAGTAGGATCACAAATTTGAATTGAGGGCCTTGGAGGCTTGAGAAGAAACTGGGACCAAATTTGTAATGGGGCAGTAGGGTGAGACAATTATGTCCATGGGTGTTTCCAGGTTGGGTATGTACACCAAGCTTTGTGATTCTTCTGCAGTCAGTAAGTAGCTGAAAACCTACTGGCAAAATGGCTATTCGTTTATAATGTGGATCCTCATTAAAAAAACAGTGTATTAGTGCTGTCAGCTATTCCATTAACATAAGTGTCAGAAATCTGTGCAATGAATCACAGATGCTCAAAGCTGTTGATTAACCAGATATTTCATGTGCCACATAATAGAATTTCTGTATTTTTAATGTTCTCTTTCAAAATCTGGGAATTATCACAAAAAAGACAACTGATTTCAAACAGTACTAGTGAAGTGCAAAGTCAAACACACCAAATTGAGGAACTATTAGAATTAAGACTGCCTTTGGAACTTCCATTCACAGCTTTGGTCTGTCTTTTGATGTTGTTTTTAACTATTTCAGGAGTGTGTACTGCTTTCTAACACCTTTGCATTGATGCACATTTAGTGTTCTCTGAATGTGCGGGTTTGTGTACATCTAGAGTTAAGCCAGTCATGTCACTGTAAGCTTTCTTTTCCATCTTTTTTCCATGTTGTTTCTGGAACTTTTTAAAGAAAGCCTTCTCAGAGGAATTTTGGGGTTGCAGCCTTCTAAATAACACAGACTCCGCTTTTCTGTCCTTTCCTGTGCTGAGTGCCCCAAAGGAAGATGTGGCTTGAAAGACTTTCCTTTGAGCTTCCCTTTTTTTGGGGTTGTTTTCCAAAGTATTTAAGTAGTTGTATAGTCCAAGTGTTGTCATCACTATAAGGACATAGGAGCATTAGGAGAAGGAGCAGGCTGAGACCAGAAGTCACTGCCTTGGCTCTGTGCCGCTCTATTGCAGTCTGTAGGAAGCCTGTCCCATAACTATGATAATTCATGTTGATATACAGGCTGCCTGCAAATCCCATCCTCTCTGCAATGGAGCCTATTCTGGAAAGCTTCCTCTGGGGAAGATACCTGGGGTGGCTGAAAAAGGCATCCCTCCAAACCACAGGATGTTCCAGCTTTGACTGATGAGGGATGGATGTACTTTAATCTCTGGCACTGCAAATCAGCCTCTTTAAGCCAACAGCTGGCTAACTTTACATACCAGGAAAGTATTTCAATGAAAATAGGAGGTTTGGCCCCTGAGCCCATTGTCCAACCCAGAAGCAGGAAAGCCCTAGTTCCCTTGACAAGATGGTATGAGAATGGACATCAGCATGCATGGCTGGTTCCTCTCTCGTGTAAAACCCACTGAAAATTTCACTGTGCTCACATATGAGAAAAAAGCAGGGAGGAGAGAGTTAAATGACTTAGCTTATCTGTTCTGGGTTAGTAAGGGGAATAGCATAAGTGCTGCAAAAAACAAAGAACAAACCCCTAGCCTTCCTGAGTTAGCACAGAAGCCTTAATTCTCGCATTATAACTATATTGTATTCCACTTGACAGCACAGCACAAGCAACGTGACATAGAGTCAAGGGCTATAGTACATTGAAAGTAACTACACTTCACCCACAGTGCTTTTCCCCTGGGTAAAAATAGGCTGTACACAGTTGTACTGTGGAAATATTTTCTGCATCCTTTGATACTCTGGTGGACTGGTTTAGACTAAGGATCCATTTAGTGTGGATATGTACTTAAAATGTTTTTGATGATATTGAAGTGAAAAGAGGGAAAGTTACTTTTTTTAATTACACCAACGGCTCATCATCAGCATTACACTGAGATGTTCTTCAGTGTGCAGCTAACGCAGAGCCGGGCAGCTGCACAGCAGAGCACTGCACCAAGAGTGAAAAGAACTATAGAAAATGGGGGAAAAAAAATAAAAAATCCTCTTACTCTCAGCGGTTCAGAACTTTACCTGTAAGGGAACGATTGCAGATCATGCAATCTGCTTCATTAGCCCATTCATCTTCTCAGTGTGTTATTAAGGTTCAACCTGCTTAACAAAACCAGGGAGATCAGAATATGCCAATCAAATTCAGTGTGACTCGAAGAGTCTCTGGTATAAGTGGCTTATATAGTTCATTGTAGATTGATGCGGGGGAAACTGCTGATAGAGACAAAACATACAGGATATGATTTCAAAGGCCCTGGAGCTGTAGGATGAAAAATCTTTAGCAGAATCCCTTTTACTTAGATAAAGTAAGAGTAAAATATCTTATGTAGGAAATAAGGAGGTTTGAATTTAAATCAGTGAAACGATGAAAGAGACTGGCAAAGATGCATTTTCAGCAGCTCAGCAGGGCTTTCCTAACTTGTGTAACCATGCAAGGGAGTGTTTAATTTATACAGTCTTCAGTCAAGCTTTTTTCACTTTACAGCAATAAGCTGTAGAGTTGGAATTATAGGCAGGAACCTCTCCATTGGTTTCCACATGTCCTAGGTTGAATGCAAAATGAACAGAAAAGGCACAGCACACAGTTTAGAACCTAATCTGAAAATCAGTAAGCTGCAAGCCACATTAAATGGAATTTTTTTTGTCATAGCATGGGGTCACATGGAGGAAAAGTGGGTGGAAATGAAGGAGAAATGGGGCATAAAGGGGAGGAGCATGTTATGATGGATAATAAAGGAGCACAAGTGCCTGTTGAAATGGTGTGAGCACAAGAGTGACCACAAGCCCTGTATGTCAGTACAAAAGAGTGTATTGAGCTGGACTTCACAGGTGAACCTGGTCCTGGCATGGTGCTCATTTGGAGAGGATGTCAAAACACTGGATATTATTTGGACAGTAGCCTTGCAGATGGGTTGAAATCATTACAAGCTAAAGGCATGTAATGAGTTAAGATTGCGGAGAAAGAGAAGGAAAAAAATTTAGTGATTTGATCACTGTCCACAGGTATGGGTAGAAACCACCATACGGAAGGCTCTTAAATCTAGCAGCGAAGGTATGAAGAAATCCAGCAATTAGGAGCTGAAAGTAGGACTTGCCCTTTAATCTGCAAAAGTAATTAACTTCATAACAATTCCTTAGTGATATGATAAATTGAAATTTTTAACTCAAGAGAGCACATCTTTCAGGAATATATTTCCCTTCAAGCACAGATTTTTGACCTTGGTGCTTTAAAAACTACAGGGTAAAATTTTCCAGGCAGTTTACAATACATTTGATGTTCAGTAGATTTAGCCTCAGAAAAACCCTCCTTTCACATAGGTATTGTAGAGGTGAGGCAGAATAGAAAGGACAATGTCTCAACCCACCTGTGGAAAACGAAGGAAATTGTGTTGACAATTTCACCCTTAACTTTGGCCTTCATGGCACTGTTCCATATAAGTGCCATTTTAACGTTCATGATTCCATGTTCTTTGTAAACTGCGTATTTGAATGGCAAATCTTTATATTCTGCAACATAATGAAGTTCTTAGTTTCTGCTTTAAATTAAAAATTCCCTTAACATCTAAACCCACAATGGTACTTGCTTAACTCCATGTTATCAGTATGTCCTGTAACAGTCCCCATTAAATCAAATTCTTCCTTATTTCCTCTCTAGAACCTAATAGTCAAACTTTGAGCTGCACTAAGAATTTGACGTTTCTAATTGAATCCCTTCCTTGCAAACTTCCCAGGGTGTTGCTTGTACTAGAACACATTCTTTATAATCCTCTATTTTCCTGTCTTTCTGGTAAAATTGGTAAAATAATTCAAGATTTCACATTTCCAGCAATAGTGTCACCAACATCCAGGAAATAAACTCTCTAACCATTAAGGATCTTGAAAGCTTCTGAAAACCTTATTCCAGCTTCTAGGTCCAAAGTTTCATCTTCCTTCTTTGGTATGTTTACTTGATCTAGATGTAAAATGATTGAGCCTGTAGTCTGCTGGGCACAAAAGTAAAGCAACTGTGTGTTAGGATCCTAATGTACTGCACTGAAACTGGCATTTTCTAGGTGGAGATAGCCCTGATTTTCCATCCACTCTTTTACATAGAAAGAGCATTTGTACTTGTGCACATCTGTGCTCCTCAAACTGCGATGAACAGGATGAAATTGCGGGTTGTGTTGGGAGAATTCACTTTCTTTCTCTATCTTTCCAGCCTCATACACAATAGTTCTCACATCTTTCTATTTTTCATTATCTGACATTGGTTTGTGCACTGGATGGTCACATTGCTGTAATTACACTCTCTTTTTCATTTCCTTCTGGAAAGGCAGCACAGGTTCAGTCCTGAACTCAGCTTACCTGACAGCACCGGGACTTGTGCTGACAGGATAGTGTCATGGCTGTAATCTGAAATGCTCTTTGCCGTCCTTTTATCTCTCTTCCTACATGTGGATTTATCCAGGGAGGTAATTAAGCTGCAGTTCCCCCATCCTGTCCATTTTTCCCACTTGCTGCAGTCTGCTAGGTTCTATGTTAGGGTCATTCATGTCCTTTCTCAGGCACATTGTGTAACTTCAGTGTCAGGCATGCACAGTGTCTTCTTCTTTATTTGTCCTTTCTGAAAATGTTTCTGTTTGGTTTTCTATATTATTTGTTGTGAAACATCTGCATATGGGAATGGTTGTTCTGACTGTAGGCCTGTGACTGGAATGGTTTCTGCTCTTTCTCACAGAAATTATTTTATTTGCCTAGTAACTGATTGTTTATGAACACTGAAACACAAACACCACAGACAACCTGAGAACATCCTCTGCTGACATTCCCCAAGAGCATCACTCTTGTGCAAATCTACCAGGAGGCATCACTTCTCATTTCTCTTGTAAGGCACTTCTTTGTTTTCCACCTCTGTGTTGGCTGAGAAGTTTCTTGCTATTTCTTGCTTTTTATTCTCCCTCTCACACTTTGCTCTGTGCGGCTCAGACAGCATCCAGATGGTCTCTTCCTGATGCGAGCCCTTTCTGGAAAGAGCCTCACTGTTGTCACTCACCAGAGGATGAAGCTAACCTGAAAAGACTGTTCCAAGCAGAGAGTTTTTTTTTTTTTCCTTTCACTAGCACTTAGGAGTTACACAGCACTAAAATATATACATGTATGCATGTACATATGTATATTATTTGTGCATATGTATACATATATATGTATGTATACACACTTGCACACGGGTATAAATGAACTGTGGAGAATATTACAGAAGGAGCAGCTTAGTGCTTGTTACTGCCTTCATCTGTTCTGCTCGAGCAGACCCTGTTTTCAAAATATGTCTTCTAAACTGAAGTATTACTGGTATTTAAAGTACTTCCTACTGGTTTTAAATTGAGCCTATGATTTTCTGAGTGTTACAGGTATCCCAACTGTTCATAAAAAGAATGAATCATTTAAAAAGTCAGAAGCTTTTCCAGTGGCCATAATTCTTCTTTCACTTGCATTGTAAGTATCTGCACAGATGTACAGGAAGTTACCACTTGTAAAACTAGTCTGAAAGAAGCATGAGATTACTAACAGTGATATTTTTAACACAATTTTGCATAGACTGGACAAAAATAGATGTTTTATATGTTCTGATAAGCATTAACAACTTTAAATTCCTTTTAACAGATTTCTCTTCCATGGAAATTGATCTATAAGCAAGAAATACTACTCCATGATAATTCTAGACAAGCGAAGCCACACAATTCAAATTCAAATTATGAGACTTATACAGTTTACAAAGGGAAATTCCCCATAAATCATAAGATATTTATGCATTTCCCCAGTTAAGAGTTAAATGAGTTAGACCGCAGTCTATCTAGTCATAAGAATTAGAGTCAGAAATCATTAATAATTTAATTTAATTATAACCACTCTTTTGACTGTGGCTGGTGTAGAAGATTGCAAATATGAAATGCTTGCATAATTATTATTCTGAAGATCATTCAGGACAAATAAGAGACTGAAAAAGATGTTAAATATCTTAAAGGACTTATTTAAATTATTTTAAACTCATACATTAATTAAGGTGTTTACTTATTAATCCTTGGAAATTGAATTCTGTTCTCAGAATAAGTGCTGTAATTTTCTTGAGTGAATGCTGTGTTTTTCGTACATTAGAGAGGTTGAATTTCTCAACCTTAACTTTAGAATTGCCTATAATAACTGAAGGGATACTAGCAATTAATTTGCTCCACAACTTCTCTATGCCTCTAGCAAATTTTATGGCTCTAACTTCTCTCTAGAAATCCTGTTGGCCTAGTTTATTTGGGTCATCTACCAGTCATTGCTGCCTCATTTCTTGCTGGCCCTAATTTATCCATGTGGAATTAAAGCAAACTCTAGACATAGGCAGAATTGATTCTGTGGCTGCAGCTGCATGA
This sequence comes from Psilopsiagon aurifrons, assembly GCA_025447955.1. Lineage (NCBI taxonomy): Eukaryota > Metazoa > Chordata > Aves > Psittaciformes > Psittacidae > Psilopsiagon > Psilopsiagon aurifrons. The sequence continues at coordinate 87,192 of JAOEHY010033358.1, forward strand.
CAGCCATCACAACAATCTGAAGTTGAAGCACTTTGACATTTGTGGCCTCTCTGGAGAATCTCTTTTGCACGGACATAAGGGACTCTTCCTGCTTTTGGCCCCTTCTCATGCTGGCCCTTTGAATGTAGGAAGTCAACTTCACAGATGTTCCTATACATCTATTTCCCTCCTTGAAATAGCTTTGTGGTTCAGAGCTTTGGTTATCACCCTGGGTTTATGCTCATGAAAAACCTTTTAAAAGCCTAAAATTCAGGCTACAGATTCATGATTTTGTTATTTACCTATTGTGTGTACCATATCTCTTCTTACTCCTCTCTCTTGGGTCACCTATATGAAATCCACACTGAGTACCTCATCCTAGTGTTCTCTGAAAAATAAGTGGGTTTGGTCCTTTTTAGTTTTTTTTTTTTTTCCCTAAAAAAGTAATGTTTTGAGGTACGTGGAACATTGTAAGCAGATTAAAAAGAGGCATGAAAGAAATTACGTTGTTTAGATTAAGACAATGAATACGGCAATAGTATTCACAAGATTTTTCAGGCTTTTCAATACTTACAGCCTTATAGCCAAAAACTATAGATTGCCTTCTGTGCTGCAGTGCCCAGAGAAAAATAAAAATCCAGCCTTTTCACAGAAATGCAGCAATCTCACTGCAGATGAGAAAACACAAAGCCAGAGAGGCAAACCTGTACAAAGGCAAACGCAAGCTGTAGAGCTGCCTGGAAGGTCACAGTGTCAGGAAAATGAGAGGTGCCTTCCAGATTGAGTTTTAAGTCTGCTTTGCTTTGTGTTTCTCCCTCCAACATCTCTCACTGCCCATGCAGACTGTGAGAGCTATCACTGCACTAGCTGGAGCAGATTCAATTTTCACATGGGAAGTAAAATATTGGGTAAGAGAACATGAATTGTTTTGCCACTGTGCTGTAGCATACGGATTATGATTCACTCTTCGTCACTTTGTTCCATCTTACAGACAAACCCCTTTCTGGTTGTAACCAAGCAGAGCACAGTATCAGCAGCTGAAGCCATTTTAAATGCTGTCTCCTAACTAGCCAGTATCTTCTCCCACACTGTATTATCTGTTGGGTTTTCTTTTTGAAGTCTCTCCTCAGAACACTGTGTAATTTCAGTGGGGTGACTCAGGCCTTGGTGGACTGTCCCTTTTCCACATGTAGATGTTTTCTCTCAGTTACAAATGCAATGGTCAAGAGACTAATTAATGGTTGTTTCCAGGCTTCTGCCCCCAGTTTGCTGTGGCTGTTAAATGCCAGTGACATGTAAGGTCTGAGCAGATGTTCACATTGAAAACAATTTGCCTGCATTTGACTGACTCTTCTGTTCATTCTGCTTGTCACCAAAGCCTCCTACAATAATCTGGACAAACATTTCAGCGCTGAAGTCTGTTGGAGCCATTCTAAATTTCCTAAACATACATGCCATTGACTTAAAGTTAACAGATCTGTTGTCTACAGCACCTTCTCAAACTTGCTTCTTCTGAGAGACATCCTGTGTTTGTGAAATTCAGGTGCCAAATAAAGGATTAAAGCTTCAGGCTTGATTGCAGCTGTTAGAGCCCTTTCAAAAGCAGTAAGTGATTGGCCTGAGGTAATTTACCTTTTCAGGCTGTTGGAAGCAGGATACATAAAATTTCTCTGAATGCCCATCTGAAATAGCTCTTCTTAGCTACAGAGTGCATTTATGGCACCTGTGATTATTGGAGTAATTGAGAAGGTCTATTTTTCCCATATTAGACCAAAAATGAAACATTTATTTTGATGCATTGGGCTACTGCCATCTGTGCCCTAGCATCAAAACATTTTTTTAATGTTCTATTTCAGCTGTTCCAGTTGGCCTCAAAAGAGCTTAAAATCTGGCAAAAAAACCCACCAATGTTTAACTGCACAGAAGGTATTATTTATATGTCAGTGGCACATTGTTCACTTTCTAGGTCTTTAACAGCTGTATATAATAATACGATCTTTTACACATGCCAGTTTTCATGGAATATGTCACATGGCTGTTAACTGCAAAGCTGAGGGTCAGCAAATCATTTTGTATTTTTCTCATGTCTACAAGGAGGATACACAGGCACTGCATGGAATCTCAGCATAAGCCAGATACTATATTATTTCATCAAAAGTAACAATGCACTTTCCTGGCATTAGTAAAAAATATTATTTCTGTTAATCTGAGTCAATTCTTCAAATATGAACAGTTCCATTTAAAGCTGTATGTTTAGAAATATATGGTATGTAATATCCCCATAAGCAAGAACTGGAACTTTGCTCTCAGATGACCTAATTTCAAGAGAGACAATAAGATTACTAAATTGAGGTGCAGCTGATACCAGTGCCCCAGGCCACCCCTAAGCTTCCTTGCAGTCTATCTGATGGAAGGTCACCTTACTTCACTGTCTGTAAACTGTAAAACAAACAAAAATATCAGCAGTGTAAAAGGCCTGTAAAAAAAACACCATGTATTTATTACAGAAACATGTATTTGAAATAGAGCCCAGTTCTTCATTTCAATGTTCCTTAGAATACATTAATTTTAATTTTCAATTTTATGTTAGAGTACAATATAAGTTGTTTTTTCTCAATCCTAAAACTAAATGTAGCCCTTAGTAAATAAAAACACAACAATCATTTTGGCTGACTGTTAGAGGAATTTGAGATAAATCATCTGAGAAGCAATAAAACAATTAATGAGACTCCCCAAATAACTTTTTTGTTTCAAACACTGATAAAATCTTCCAATTCATAAACAGTACATTCCAGATGCTGCCTGATACTACTTTTTTCCATGAAACTAAGGATGCACATCAATCCATAGATACATTGTTTGGAAATTACAGGGGAAAAATGTCTTCAGGCAGATTTTTGGGCAAAAGGCACAAATCAGTCTTCCAGATAAATTGTGAAAGTTTATCCCCTGTTGTTGATGCTGAAATGAAAACATTACAGACATAAATGTCTTTCAGTTCAAGCTCTCTTCATTCTCTTGGGACAATAGCCTGATGGGGAAGAAATAGATTTGTAGCTGTCTCCAAGTTGCCCAACTACTGTGTCCTTCCATAAGCTACTATCCTATGAGAGTGAGCAAGTGCCCAGTGTCCCTCCCTCCTCACTGGCCAGTGCTCAAGCATCTGGTTTCAGTAAAGAAGATTTAGTCAAGGAAAATAGTAGACTTTATTAAAGAAGTTGAAGAAAAGTTTTTAATGCATGTGAAGTAGTCTAACTGAGAAATTAATACTACAAAATTGAATGTATATGTTTTGATGGTGAGTTGTGGGTCAAAATCGCAGCACTGAGAACCATAGGCTGAAAGCTGAACCCAGACTGGCCGTGTCCTTAAAAGAAAGACTCATAAGCTCCAGGTTTTGAGTGCAGTCTTTACGTAAAACTTATTTCACTCCCTATTGTTATGTCTCATCATATTTACAACACAAGAGGTATATCCCTGCACAGCACATATGTTGCTTCTGGGTTTTTTCACATCTCAGTATTGTTCAGACATGTTGGGGTTAACAGAACTGAGCAAAGTCTATTTTTGAGACTGAGAGTTCACTTTGATTATTCATAGATGAATCAGCATGTCGTCACCTCTGTAGGTCTAGACGTAAGAAAGGTATAATATCCAACCCCATGCAAGTCACGACTGCAGTGAAAGCCGTTTATCTGAGCAGTGTGAAAGCACATTCACTCAGGAATCAGATGCCTGCTCAGAGGCAGTCAAGCAAGAGCAGCTCAGCCAAAGCTCTGGGGAAGAAAAGAAAATGCTGGCCTGAAATGTTGTGAAATATAAATAACAAGACCAGTTTGGGTTGCGTAAGCACATGCTGAATGACATGTGAAAAAATGATACCCTAAAAAACACATAAGTCTCTCTTTCCCCAAAGGTAAAGCCATTCATGGCAGTTTAAGACCTTTCTTGTTCTTTGCTATACCTGCAAACACCACCATGGCTGACAGATTTCCATTGCACCAGTGTCATCAGGAGAAAGGTGTGTGGGCATATATCTGTATTTATTTAGTCAGCAGCTTCAATATTTTCGTTTTTCAGTAAACCTCATCTGACAATTTTAAAAGGTAAAAGCTCAGTGGGGCTTGCAGATTTTCTAGAAGAGATCCAGTATTACCTGGAATTCGTTTGTAACAATTCTGTTGGGTCTTGCAGGGCTGTTAGGTGCACTTTAAAAGAGGCTTCCAAGGAAATCTGCCGGCTTTACAATCCCTTCAGTATTTTTCAGTGGAAAACAATGTTTTAGTGGCTTCAACTGTAATGGGATTCCCTGCAGTGTTGCCTAACCTAAAATCTTTGGCCAGATTAATATCTCAGGGGCAAATGTTCCCTGAGAAAACAAAAATGTTCCAATGACATGGGTGAAATGCAAGATACAGGGATAATACATTGAGAAAAATGTAAGCTTGTATTTTTAAAAAATAAAATAAATTTTTATGAGAAGAAGACTAAAGTATTGTTTTTACCTTGAGAAGATAGCTATGGTACACGTTACGAGATATGAAGGTACACAGACAGGGTTAATGAAGATCAGGGGAAGAATATAACTGTTACAATAGACTGTAAAGAGCAAATCTAACCATCATATTTACTCATCAAAGACCTCTATTGCAATATGACTCTCACTGGCTTCTTACGCTATGGAAAGTCCTGAAATTCTTCATCTTATCTGGGTAGATTTATATTAAGCTGTATATGTAAGTTATTAATAGTGTTCTGTACTTAAACTAAAAGTTCATTGCACCTTGTCTATGACTATTACATGTTAAAAGTTGGTGGTCCAACAATGCAATGTTGCGAGATCCAGCTTGTCCACCTAAAGAAAATCAATGTGATAATATCTGTCCAATCTAGACTACATCAGTATAGGACACCTAAAATATATAAAGAGAGAGAAATTAGTGAGTAAGTGATCATTGGCACTGATATTTTTTAAGTTTTCATGAAAACAGGGAGAGATGAGAGAATATCTGGAGAGGGACCAATTACAAATAACCCTGCACATGCATGCATAATTAACAGGATTCAAGAAGCAGTAATGATCATTCTTTTAACACTGCATAAGTCTGCCTAGAGAGGTGAACACATCAAAAAAACTCAGCATGAAACTTTAAAAAATTTTGACTACTCTGGCTTTGGGGAGCTTGTCAGATTATTAACATTACTTTAACCTAATTTTAATTTATTTTAATGTGATTTCTTTTTCCATGAAGCTCTTTGAAAAGATGTTGTTTATGCAAATAAACTACAAGGAAAATTGTTTTTGTAACTAAATGTCAGCTGATAGACTAGACTGTAATAGCCAATTGGGAACTTCTAAAGCATGATTTGTTTACTCAGTAGTACAAATTGCATAGCTCTGATTATTAGGGACAGCAAATTTCTTAATAGTGGCTATTTTAATTAACAGAGTCCTACGGCTTGATCTCAATCCCCACTAAGACTGTTTTTTGCTGCTCCAGTGGCAGCAAAAATAGCTTTAATCCTTATTTCACTAGTTGCCCTATTTAATAGTTCAGAGGAGCTGGAATAACGAAGATCAGATTTGTCCCATTCATTTCCTACCAAAACAATGTTTCTTGCTTGACTGTTTGCACAAAGGATAAATCCTACCATTTTTATCCTTACTGTCAGCTGTGACTTCTCTGTTTGCCTTCATCTGACTCCATAGTTCTTTTTTTCTGCCTGAGATGCAAGTCCTTTAAGAAATCCCTCTTCTCCAAAACCTACTTCAATATCAGATCTTTGGATTTTTTTTAGAATTTATTTCTTCTGCCACAAAGTTCTACAGAATAATAAAAAAGTGCTATAGATGATGAAACATCTGTAAGTAATATAACAACTTTCTCACATCTGCAAATGTAGAAGTATGGATCCTACGTAGGGGTAAAACTGTTGCACATTTTGCCACTTTCCTGCCAGTGCAAGGTTCTGGCGATGGACAACAATTTAAAATAGCACATTATGATGAAATTATGCAGCTTATGGACATCAGTTTCATTTCTGAAAGCCTGGTATTCCCAGAGATGCCTTTATTAACTGATCAATATTTGATCTTTGTATTAAGAGTATTTTGGGAAATATTTGAGTCTCTGTTGTTCTTAACATCAAAGGCAATGTTCTCTCAAACCTGCATCATCCTAAAAACACAGCTCCTACACAGCGGAGGATGAAAGGAGACCAATTCCAGAGACCATGGAAACCCTCATCATGTTACTTACCTGGGGGTGATAGGAGACAGCCACCAGCTCTCTCCCCACATGAGTTATCTCCTAAGAAGGTGACCCCCTCTCAAAATTACCAACTTTACATTTCAATGTATTTTCTTCTTGCCCTCTTCAGGTCCTTTCACACCTGTAGACTTCTCCTATGGGAAGGGACTAGATATTTGCTCTTTAGTCTGTTTAACTCCACCCACCACATACTGTTGCTCAGTATGCCACAGGCAGCGGCAGAGGTCAGAGAAGATGCTGTAAGGAAAGAGCCATTTGGGGAATTTGAAGGAGAAAAAGCTGGTGACAGCAGTGGGTGAATCAGGTGAGCAATGCCATGAAAGAAATATCCCTAATCTAGCTAGGAAATCATATGGGACTACTGAGATGCAATAGAAATGTCAGTATAGGAATTAAAATCATCTGAACAACAAAAGAGAGGAAACTGAATTATGGTGCAAGGTGTTAAGTCAGATATAATTGTGGTAACCTAGCAGAGATAGAATAATAATATTAGGGTGCAACATAAATAGGAAAGTACACATTGTTCAGACAAAACAGAAATAAAAGGAAGGGTAGTGAAAGACTATGATATATTCCTAATGTGCTAAGCTAAAAAAAAAAGGGGGATAGATAACATGATAAACCAGATAAGTCTGAGTAAAAAACAATTTAAGGAAGGATCATAAAATGTTTGGATAATATTGGAGGTCTGCTTTAGCCCCCTAGAGTTTAATTTGTGCTGGATAAAGATCTCCATAATGTTATTAGAAAGAGAAATATTAGCATTAGGGAGGATTTACTGTCTTTATGGGAGATTTTGACCTTCCAGAAACAGGCTTTAGAACAAATATTACCAATAATGGCAGAATGTAGGGATATCTAGCTATGGTAAGTGAAATTTTTTTTCACTGGAGGTATAACAGAGCCATGCATTTAGGAAGGAAAACAACAGGTATGCATTTAGGGTTAAATATCTGAAAACCAGACAGAGGGTTCTATGAGTCACTAATGTAATAAGGAGGAGGAAAAGTTAAACTGTGCTCAGACATATCAGGCAAGGTAAAAAAAATAATAATAAGACAGGCAGCAGTTAAAATTTACCTGCAACACAATAAACAGTTCTGGTTACGTGCATTTAAAAATATTCTGAAAACCAGTTTGATGGTAGAGCTGTTTTCTTATTTGAGCTGAAGGGTATGGATGGACAATATGGAACAACATTCAAAGGCAGAGTAAAGTTTGATAAAAAATTATCTTGGCTTGTTTAGAGAAAATAAATCAAGGCTGGAGGGGGTAGTAACACAAGGGAAAGAAAAGAATTACTGAAGCATAAATGATAACATTGGCATAAAATCAATTGGACCTATGCTATTTGAAGTAAAGCATAAAAGATCCTTAATCATGGGAAGATTTAATTTCTCAGACATACCAAGACAAAGGCAAAGAACACAGCAAAAATGTAAAACTGCTATTTGATAATTGAGATGATCACTTCAGGTGACCCTGGCACCAAGGAGATATGAGGGGATTTTGACTTAACCAACTAACAACTGAGGTATTTTATCCTGAGATTTTGCATGCTTCACAGTAAAGAGTGATTTCCAGTTTGGGCTTGAGATGGTTCCATTTCATTATTCCCTGATCTTATATATCTTGTCAGTAATTTGACTTGTACCACAACATATGCTCTTACAATAACTAAGTTTTGGCAAAAAAAAATATTTTTATTGTATTTTTGAATGCATTTAGAATAAAAATGGAAAATGAGAAATAATGATTTTATTAAAAATAGAATTTCCCAAATTAAGTGTTCTTTTATTTATATGTTACTATGGAGATAAAATATGCTATTCAAAGCAAAAAAAGCATTTAGTTAAATGCATACTCTTGTACTCATATAATAAAAGGAAGTTAAAATGGATGCACCTATCTCTAATGTTTCTGATGAAATAATTGTAAAAAAAAAATATTACTTTATTTCTGTTATTTCCCTCTGAAGTTCAATAAATGGGAGATGAACAGATGTGGCTCTTGCTGGGTTTTAGTGCTTCTGTTTGCAGGCTCAAGTGGACACCTCTGATTTGCTTACTTTGTTAGTGTTACTAAAGGCAGCTTTGCCCTTAGAAGCAGAAGTTAGTATTTTTCATGGAATCTGAGCTAGTGTTGCACAATTATCTGTCAATCTGCAAAAAAAGCCAGAAATGAGATGACCAAGTATATCGCTATATGCACAGTATTTCAGACATCAAGTGCAAGAGCCTTGAAGTTTCATGAAGCATCCTGGGACTTGTTATACAAACAGTACTATACAAAAAAATACCTTATGCTATAGCATATGACAAGGTCTAGAAACCTTTTTCAGATCACAGTAAACCTTAATGTCTGTTGAAGACCTGCTTGCAGAACCTTTTATATTGCAGATGTATAATATAATGGAGTGGAATATCTCTGCTATTCAAGACTCTCAAGCAAATGCTGGAGATGGGAAAAACAATACCCAACAGAATAACCAGCCAGGTTTTTACCAGCGCTCAGCTGATTGTGCTTTATCTAAATGTATGTTCTTTGTTACATAAAGCAACCTAATTCATTCTGTCTTTACTAAAAACAATCTCCCATTATTAGCACCAGGTGTTCCTTGTGTGGTGATCAGGACTGATAACTTGGCAGCTTGCTGTGGCACATCACCCTAGAAGCTCCTCAATACTTTTATCCTAGCCATCACCCTACTGTTGAAACTCAGGGCAAAGTGCATCAGCTACAACTGTCTGGGCTCTTTTGGCATCACCTTGCAGAAGTGAAATATTGGGAAGACTTAAAATATTAGTTTGTGAGTTGGTGGCTAACTCTCTGGGCTCTTTTGGCATCACCTTGCAGAAGTGAAATATTGGGAAGAATTAAAATATTAGTTTGTGAGTTGGTGGCTACAAAAAAGCTATAACCTATCGAGAGCCATCTGCAAATTGCCAATTAAAACTGCCATCCCACAGCTGACCTTATTTCCTCCATACTGTGGGATTGTTTTCTGTTAATGTATTAGGTGGAGTCAGGACATGTGACCTTAGGGTTGTACTCTGATAGCGTATGGAATCTAGCTATGTGTTGCTTTGGCTTGCCATGCAGCAGAAGAAAGAATTCTACAACTTTAGGAACTAAAGCCCTTGCTCTGTCATTCACTAAGAATTTATTAGACACACACACAAAAAAAAAAAACAGTAATCCAGGCTGGTTTTCTAGCAAAGAAGACGTGTCTGAGCTAAGTTGTCCCAGATGAATCATAAAATACAGCTTAATATACACATGCATCTGTTTCATGGAAACTACAGGGGAGAGGAAAATTATGTGAGTGTTTTGAAGGTTCCTTAGTAATGATGAGCTCAACTGCATTTTGCTAATGCAAACGTGAAGTTACTTACAAAGAGTTACACAATAATGGGTGGAACTTCTTTTTCTCTTTCTGTCTTTCCCATTCTCCTTTCTATCTTATTTTATGTCTAATTTAATAGGCTGCTATTATGGGAGAGGTCCTTTTGTGTGTACTGCCCCTGACATGCAGATTTGTTTGTATTTGTTTGTATTTGTCTGCTGGAGCTGAATTCAGAACTGCAGAAGCAGTTCTGGCAGAATCTCTGTACGGTTGGTTTAAACTACCTAGACCACTGTAATAATACTGTGGTTTACAGGAATGATGCAAAGAGGCATTTGACCTTTATTTTCTTTCCTCAGATACCTCACCTGTTCCAGGATTACAAAAGCCCATGGTCCTGTTATATGGCAGAGGTCAGAATTTACTGACACTGGTAATAACTGCTATAAAGAACAAAGCACTACGGCAAGCATTGTGATGAGCAGAGTATGGAAAAATACCACACGTCTGTTCCATGATGGTGTAGAGTGAATATTGCCTTGTTTTGTGCCTTGCATTACCCAGATGAGATTTCTTCAGTCTGTCACCAACACAGTATCTTGTGAACTGTGCTGTCTGTCTCGCAGGCATGGAAATATAATTTTTGCTTTCATCTTTTTTTTTTTTTTTCCTGGCAACACAGTGAGGGGGAGAAGTTGTTAATATTAAAGAGAACAGTGTTATAAAACTAAACAAGGCCAAACTGGACCTTTTAGAATCATGGAATGGTCTGTGTTGGAAGGGACCCTCCAGTAAGCAGGGAGATCTTCAGCTAGACCAGGTTGCTCAGAGCCCATCCAACTTTACCTTCAATGTTTCCAGGGATAGGGAATCTACCACCTCTCCAGGCAACCAGTTTCAGTGTTTCACCACTCTCACTGTAAAAGATTTATTCCTTTTATCTAAGATATCGTTATCTGGGCTGTGAGCACACACTGTTGACTCATGTCCAGCTTTTCATCTACCAGTACCTCCAAGTTCTTCTCAGCAGAGATGCTCTCAATCCCTTCATCCTCCAACCTCTATTGATACTTGGGGTTCCCCTGACCCAGACACAGAGGATGAGGCTGACAGGTCAGTATATTTCCAGGGTCCTCCTTCCTACCCTTTTTAAAAAATGGATGCGGTTTTTCCCTTTTTCTCATCTGTGTAAAGAGTAAAGTAGCTGCCCAGTAGTATATCGGCATAGTTAAATCTACAGATTTTTTAATATTAGTCCACTAAAGGCCATTTGGTCTGTTGTGAGATACTGAAAGGTCACATTGATGTCAATACAAAGGAAGCATGAAATTTGAACATGAGATTCCAGCACACTGGCTTTCCAGTTTCTTGACAGGGACAGGTGTAAAAACAAGGAGGTTGGGTCATTCCAAAAGTTACCTCAACTTCATGAACTTTACTGCACTGCAGGAAACTGTTGTACACAGGGAAAATCACATTCCTAAATGCTGTCAGATTTGGGTGGCTTTTTTACTTTTAGTCTCAACAGATGCTAGCATAAAGTCAAACTGCACAAATTTGATTTGAATAATAGAATTGTTGTAACTGTGAAAACTGGGGTTCTCGCCTACTGCATTTTGTACCTGGTTTAAGAAATTTTCCAGCCATAAAAAAAAGCTCTTTGCTATAGCCTTTCCCTTCTCTTTCTCCAACACACATTAATAGTCCTGACAGTTGTCAGCATGCCTATAGTCATCAGAGCTGGCAGGAGAGAGGAAGAACAGAGAAATGTGTTTATTTCACCAAAATAAAAGCTTGTGATGATCATAACTTTAATGCCTCTGAACTGTAAGTTATTCCTCCTGAAATGTCAAACAATATAATCTGAACAAGGAGAAAGATAAGTTGGTCATTATTCAGTACAAAAAGAAGATATTTCTCCTTGAAAATAAAACAAAACATAACCATCCTCAACCCCTCCCCCAGCAAAAAAGAGCTACCAACATTGCCTTTATAACTAGAGTTTCTCACAGGATTATTTTTTTCACAGAATTCCTTTTCACAATATAAGTTTTTTGACAAAATTGACATTTTTCCAACAAATGCTGTGAGTAAATGAAATCTGGAAAACATTCCATTTCTGTTGTTATAATTGAGTGGAAAAAAAACACCTTATATAGGGAAGTAAATTTGCATCATAGGTTTTTCAAGGGCAAAAACATTTTCTTAAAACTGTAGGTTGAAAGCTATGACAATAAAATCAGCTTTTGGGAGCATGAATCTTCTTGTGCACTAAGTTAATGGATTATTAAGTCCCAGATCTTAGGAGGGCCCCAAATTTGACATATCATGGCTATATATAAAGCTTATAGTTGTACATTGAAAACAATTCTGATAAGAAGCATTGTGCCAAATGCCTCTGAAAATTCAGCTCTATAGCTCCCTTTTATTATGTGAAGTTCCAATTGTATTTTATGGACAAAGTGAAGTGAAACTTCTCTTACCCATGAGTTACAACCTCTACATAATTTTGAGAAAACAGAAAGCATTAATATAAATTAAGGCAAATATATCTGCACACATTTGCCAAAGAGAGAGCATAGCCGTTCTCTCCTCCTTGCTATTTGTGGCACTTTGAAACTCTGTAAAAGACTGAAATGTTTCTATTGCTAAATTATCCATTCCTGAGACTAGGCACTTACATTTTCATGGAGTTTGAAGATCACAAGTGACTCCCACTCTGACCAATAGGTCAGAGCCCAGTGATTAATTCTGACTAAAGGATATCCTCCAAAAAGCAACCTTTCTGCATTACTTTTTTCAGTAGTTAATGTTAAACCTGTGCTTTCCTTAAAATATGAATTTTTCATTTACAGTGTGCATTTCCGATTCCTACTAAGACTGTTTTTGGTGAGCAGGAGTTCCCCTTTTAAGAGGTAAACATATTAAAAATCAAACATTCAGTTTACTTTTGCATAAGCTAAGGAAATTTATTTTGCTAAGTTGTTTGGTATTTCCTAGAGTTCTACCATCATTATTGTGATTCTGGTTTTGCAGTTGCTTACATCTGGCACCAGAGCTGTACTGTAGTTCATACCTCTCTCATATTGCTTTTGTTACTGGATCAAAAACCACACTGGCACCTCTATTCATTAATTAACATGTATTTATAGGGTCAGTTTCAGCCAAATTTCAAGATAATTTTAAGAACAGCAGCACAGGATTCCCCCTTGCCTTCTCTTCTGCCCCCCTTTCCTCCAGTCCTTTTGAAAGCTATTTAAGTTAAGCAACAGTTCTGAAATGAGAAATTACATGGTCATGCATGTGTCTATTCTGCATATGTCCACAGAGGGAATAGCACAGTCTATTACCTCAGGCAAAGCAAATTGACGGCTTGTCTAGAGAGATTTCATTTGCCTCCCACTGGCTTGGCAGAGCAACCTAATGTCTGCCTGTAACTGAGCATGTAGATGTGTGCTAAACATGTCCTGGGACCCCTGCAGAACACTGATCACTCATTTGTGATGCCAATAAAGATACTCACAGCCAAAAGGTTCAGCAAAGCACTGTTGGGATTATGTCCAGACTGAAATATGAGATGCTGTGCCTGATTTGCACATGCAAGTATAAAACATTCCTTACACAAGTGAATCTTACAAATCAGTATATACAAATCTCACCGTCAAGTCATATACTGGTAAGCTTGGCAAACAGGAACATGTGCCAAAGCCTGTATTGTTCTAGAATCTACATAGATTACAGGCTGTTTGTTCTTGTTTTCTCTTTCAAATATGACCTGGATCGTATTTGGTGGGGTTATCCCTTTTATCACTACTTTTATGATATTCAGACACACAAAAAATGCTGTTCATTTTTTCCAATTTATAACCTGGGATTTAAGTTGGTCTTTGTTATATCTTGTCATATAATCCCTTTATAGTATTTCTTCTCTCAGAAGAAATCAAGCATGGATACATTATAATCTCTTTTTAAAGTTCTTCTCAAGAAAATGCTACAATCTTTCATTTGATCTTGTATCAGAGATATTATATTTTTGAGTTCAGGAACTTTATATAAAAAAAAATGCAGTGTTTCAGCCCATTAGTTGCTCACTTTAGTTTGACCCAGCTTTAACAGGATTGAACATTGTGCTAATGAGATAGATTGAAAATGGCCTTCTGCAGTATGAAAGATTTGATGATCTCTACTAATTTGGTATAGGACAATGACCACATTAAGGAAATGTATTTTTTCTGGCTTATAAGAGACTTCAGGCTATGTACTAATGGGAAAAAAAAAAAAGAGAAGAGGAACTGACTCATGCCTGTTCGATATCCCTTGTCCAAATATGTTTCTAACACATATAAAGGGAGTCCTTCACAAGTACAAAGATTACTTAATGTGCTGATTTATGTTACGTATATGTCTCACTTCTTTCTCTCATTTGTGCAATCTGTTGCTCTCATTATAGCAGAACCTGCAGCTTTGGTTTCAATTCAAACTACTTTTTGTAGAATTGAGTTTCAAATCTTCCTTCTAATCATCTGAAGAGTTTTTCCTCTCTGGCTCGGTAGTATTCAACAGGAAGAATTCTGTCTTGCTAGAAGGATGGATCAAATATGACCTTTTTTCCCTTTTCACCAGCGGGTAGATTAGAATGAGATGCTCCTGATTAAAATGCCAGAAGTTCCCCATAACTAATGAAGTAGCACCAACAACAAAAATAGCTAGGAATAGGAAAAAAAATCTAGGAGAAAAAGTGTGGACAGTGCTCAACTATAACAAGAGAATTCCCAGCAGGTTTCTAGGACAGCTTCACCGAAGCAGAGATCCAGCTGTGTATTCCCATGCAGTGAGGGGTTTCAGCAAGCTCCTTCCCATTCAGATTTCACCAGCAAGCTAAACACAGGGCACCCTCAAGAGAGACTACTTCTTTGGAAGTCACAAAGGAGTGATAAGAAAGGGTGAGATATGGTCATCCTGAATTCAGTGTATTTATGAGTTTATATTCAGTGTATTTAAAGATGGCACATGAAAGAGTGCTGAAAAAGCATCCTGAGTGTTAAAACATACAAGACTTCTGATGGGAGCTGTTCACAGCCTAGGACATTATATTCAATAAAACCTGGCATGGGGTTGGAAGGAGCAGAAAATGCTCTGATGATGGTATTTAATAATCTCTATTGTTAACTAGTCTGTGTTTGATCATCAATTTGATCATTTTAAATTGCATTTGCTGTGTGTGAATCATGAAGTGGCTTTTAGGTCAAGCTAATCAGAACAGTTGAAAGCACCTTCTTGCTGTCCTACCGGGTCTCATTAACCCACACAGAAGAGGAAACCTGCCACTTCTCACTGTGTTTCATTTAATTTCTGCTCAAGTAACCAGCCTGTTTCCACTTGTCTAAGTTGTCACTAGGAAAAATAAAAATAGAAAATGAAAACCCACCACAACAAACCCGAGATATTGGATTTGTAAATATTAGATGTAATGTTTATGGGTTTTTTTTATACAAGATGGGACTTTCTCATTACATGCCATTACCTCCATGACCAAAACAGGAGGAGTCAGAATGCCACCAGCAATTTGGATTTCAACATCCTCTTGTGCCTAAGCTGGGGTTCACAATGGACAGGCAGTGTGCAATGTTGACCTTTATTTCACCATTAACTGAAATATGTAGTATGTACTTTCACTGACAAACCTGGCTTTTAGAAGAGAAAGAGCCTGAATTTTATTAGGCAGTTGGAACATTTAAAGGACTAATCTCTGCTAATTATAGCTATTTAAATATTAGGTATCTAAATCAAGCTCATCACATACAGAGGGACAACAGCTGACCTTACAAGCAAAAGATGAGCACTTTAAATGAAAAATTCATCTCTTCCTGAGATTGGCTGGACTAGTCACCTTCTCTGAGAGCCTTGTTCTCTCCACTGATTATAAAGACAACTTGGCAGGTGGTTTGTGCCATATGCCTGACTTCCAGAGGGCTAAAGTAGATGAGATGAGTTTAACCTTCAAGCATGAAGTACCTACCCAGGGTTTGTGCCTGCTTACCAGATACTCTGCAAATTGTCTGTTCAAAAGACATGTCCCTAGTTCTTCCCTCTTTTACTAGAATCTCACAGAGTCATAAATGGACCCATCAAAAATTACCTAATTTTTGCTTCTTGTCTCCTCTCATTTCAAGAATAAATAAATAAATAAGATGTTCTTTTTCAGCCTCTGTTCACAGACTGCAAGTTTGACTAGGGCTGAATGAATTGTTCAAAACATGCATGTTTGCATCTTCAAAGGGGATTCTGTTCATCCGAACAGTAGTGAGAAGAGTATCCATGTTCACTAGCTGTGGCTGCCTGTAATGCTCTTCTGCATATCCATGGCTATAGTCTGGTATTGTCACATGGATGCACTGCACCAACTCTGAATCATCTTGCACTCACTAGTTAAGTTATTGTAGGAATATTTTCTCATTTGATATTTTTTTCCTACCTTATCAGCTTAAACCTTTAAAGGCAAGCAGATAAATCCTCTCTGCCATCTTCTTGTAAAGGCATAGTATTATATAAACAACAGCATGATTGCAGTCTGTAAACTTCCACAGTTATTCAGTATTTTTGCCAAAGTAAATGAAGCCACTGACCATTTTGAACCAAGTGAGATCTCTCTGGTAGCTAATTTCCATTTATAGTCTCTCACTAATTTTGCTCAAGTCTGGACATCACAAAAAATCTGCTGATTTTTCTTTCCTTTATTTTAATTATAGATTAGCACATTTCTGGAGCTAAAAGAATTTTTTGCTTGGGGTTTGAGGGTTTTTTTTTTATAGTGTCCCAAATAAAAGTTCCCTAATGCTCTTGTATCTTTTCACAGCTGTGATATGAAAGACAGGTATGGCAGATATACAGGAACAAGTGATTCTTGGTCTTGTGGAAGTTCCTCCTTGAATAATTCCTAATTAGCACTGGAAGGTAAATGATGCAAGGCAAAGCATGGCTGGACAATCTCCAGCATCTCCCCTCTTTATGTCTAAGTCATAGGTATGCTGTTTGTCTCTCTGAGGCCTACTTAGGGGGTTTCTGGAGTAGGGGCAACAGTTCCAAAAGCAGTTGTGCTGCCGCAGGCATGTTTTCAAGCTGCCTTCTCTTCTGAAAGGCATGCAAAAATTATTTTTCTACACTGAAGGCTGCACTCTCAGCATCTTCTTTAGCAAAAGGATTCTGTGGACTGGTGTGCGTGCCTGGATCAAGGCCCAGCCTCAGATGGCAGTTTAGTATAAATTTTAACCTTGATCAAGAAGCAGCAGTTAGACCAGTGGAAGACTTGTGAGGTCATGTAGCTGCTTCTTCCTGCTGATGTACAGCTGTTCTCTGTGAGGTGCCAGGCAGACTTGCATGCATTCAATGTCTGGCTGAACAGAAAACTCTGGGGAATGCTTACACAGACTGAATGTTGAACTTTGTGCAGAGAAGCCTCTTTTAACGTGGGTGAAAATTAATGGAGATTAAACTGTCATACTGGAATGGGAACACTTCCTGGGTCTGTCACTGTCACACACTGAGGCCCAAACAGGCTCGTCCGTTCCTGTGTGTTTGAGAAAATGGGTAATGATATAAGAGGCAAGGGTGACCTCAGAATGAAGCCAGAAAAAGGTAAGTATTTAATATTCCTGTAGTCTCTGTACCAATATAACTTGTCCTGAGACTGTTCTAAATGGAACTGAGAATACTGTTCTTAATAAAAATAATTTCATTTTTATGAAATCTATTACTGTGATTAATAGGATCTCTTTTATTGGTTCTTGCATGGTTTTTCCTAGTTTGTTTTTCTAGTAAAAATCTTGCCTGGATGGAAGAGAAGTTGGCTGCCACATCTGCGTCATCTTGGCTGCTGCTCTTTGTGTTGAGAAACCCCCCTGCCCTGCATGGCAGAGCCTGGGGCAAGGGAACCCTACGGAAGGCATTCTGGGGCTGGCATACATTTCCATGTTACGTTATGGTAGGATTCAGTTGATATTGTTAATAGAAAACTTAGGAATTATCTTTACAACTATGTTTCACATGGCTATGTGACAGAAATGGATTTGGGCCTCTGGAAAAAGAGTAAGTTGAAGAAGACAAATAGGTGTCTTCTGTGTGTCAAACTTTCATCCTCCTTATATTTAAAAATGGGTTAAGTCTAATGCAAGAGGTTTAAAGAAACTGAGTTTTTCTGCAAAGGCTAACTCATGGTTCATATATAATTTAAGTTATACTTGCACTGCATTTTAAGGTTTTAGTTGAGACTTAAATGACTTACCAGCTTCAAGCTGAATTTTCCCCTCAGAGAAGGAATCTATATGCAAAGAGTAAATAAGAGATACATTGCTTTCTTCAACACACAACTTCAGTGAGAAACAGAGGGGGTTTATGCTTTAAGACTTGAACCACCTAGAAAGCAATGAAAAAAGCCCAGTGCATCACTGAGATGCCATCTCTGCTCCTAATGATGACAGTAATCTTCTGTGACACTAATGTATCCTTGCACCATCTGCTTTTTCAGTCAATACCACTCAAAGCTGTTCCTTTCAGAATTCATTCATTTTAAATGTTTAAATTTTCTGTGGAAAGTATATAGATCATATAATTGCTTTTATGTGTGCATTTATTTCATTGGATTTATGCATTTCAAAATCAGAGAGGCAAACACTGTATATTAGCAAGAGATAACTTATTTGTGCTTTAACTTAGAGCTCTTAAAGTAGACTTTTCTGGTGTATAAGTTATTACTGATATGGAGAGTTATAAATACTTTGAGGGAATTTATAGTATTCAGTAAGTTTTTCTGTAACATTTAAAAGAGATCTGAAAGAGGGAAATCAAGTGCTCAATGTTTCTTTTTCAATAAATTTCATAACGAAGTGAAAACTCAGGATGGACTGACATACATAATTAAGAGTTTCATGATTTTTTAGGTCTGGGAAGTTGATGTGTAAACTGTAACCTAGCGCTGAATAGAGCTATTCAAACACTCAACTGTGAGCGTCAGCTCAAATCATATTCAAAGGCATCTGGGGAAAGAGGAAGAACACTAAAGAGTTATTCAAGGAGATGTTAGCTTATCAGTTGCAAAACCTGAACATCCTCATATCGAATGTTACCTGCAAATTCTCTCTTGAAACTAAAACATCCCCCAAATTCTTACTTATGTAGTAATATAACCTGTAGTAGTAAGGGCCTTATGCAGTAATGGGGTTTTTTTGCCTCCAGATATGGTCTTTTTTCGCAAATCTGAATTGATTTCCTCACCAAAACCTTTGTCACTATCAGTTTATGCTACTGGAAGTTCTTCTACTTGCCGATACAAACACTGAAACTAGTGAAGCTATGGAAGAACTTGGACATCCTCCGCAAGGAAGACTTTATCCTGGCAGTCTATTGAGACATATATTATGAAAATTAACTTTTGTGTATGTTCCCAACATTTTGGCCAGGTTAATCTGTAATATTATTAAATATTTATGCATAAAGGTAAGTATGCTAAAGTAAATCTGAGGAAATATTTTGTGCACAAATTTTAACATATCACAGGGAATGCATTTGTATGGAAAAAATTGAAAGAGACACTAGAGGAGCTAGTGCGTAATGTGAACAGACAGAGCAAAAGGGCTACATGACAATCCATGGAGAGAAAGAGAACTGTCAGATAAAATATAAAGGTGGAGCATTCACAGCGCTTGGGGCTGTGTTTTAACTCCATTGGTGCCATGCCAGGGTGAGTTCCAGGATTTATTATACAGTTTAAATCATCTTCCTGTATGTACCAAATTACTGCAACCTAGCTGTCATTAGAGACAGTCCTCCCCACTATATGTGATACAGTCATACTTAAGCAAAGAATTAAAGCAGAAAAAGGGCAAGATAAACTCAACGATATGTATTTTGCCTTGACATCAGAAATTTTTTTTTCAGAAGACAGGTTAAGAATTCATTGGAAAGAGATGTTTAAAATTGCACTCTCTTTCTGTACTGGCCAGTACTCATCAGCTATATTCAAGGATCTTGTTGAGATATGCCCATGCAGAGAGCAAGTTAATAAAAAATATACCCTGGGCTTCTTGTTCTCATGTGTAGCTGATACAGATCTTTCTCAAACTATGATGTGAACTGGCAAATGGGCTGCCAAGAGTGAGATGAAGAAGCATGACACAGACTCCAGAGTACAGTAATAGTATTCTAATCCCAGTCACACTTATGCTGTTATTTTATTTATTATTTGTTACATGCCTGGGGTATGCCTGATGTGTTGCAAGACAAAAGGAAAGATACTTCTCTTGTGCCTTAATGAATTTCACTGTGAAACACACAGCTATGCCTTCTGTAAAAGCAGCAAGGCAATCTTCCTTATTTCTGTGACGCATAATCCCTTCAGGAACAAGAAACTTTCCAGAATTCTAGTAATTCAAGAAATGCTACCTGAAATTTCTGTGAGTTACTTAAAGAACTGAATAAATTATTTCCATGGGATTGTTTTTCATGAGAAGCCGGGGG
>JAOEHY010033359.1:0-33333 GCA_025447955.1 Psilopsiagon aurifrons
TCCTGTCTCTGCTTCCTCCTGGCTTCCCCTCCTCCCTGGCAGAGCATGAGGCTCCAAAAGTCCCTGGCCAGACCAAAACGTTCTAAGCAGTAACTAAAAACATTGGTGTTATCAGTGCTGTTCCCAGGCTGAAAGTCAAAACCACAGTGGTGCACCAGCTATCGAAAAGGAGAAAAAATGACTGCTACTGCTGAACCCAGGACAGTCAGTTAAACAAAGATGTTGGTTAACATCCTTTTGAGGTATGTTAGGAACATCCTTATCTGTGCAGAGCACTGGGCACTAGAGTTGAACAAGCCTGAGGAGGCAGAGCTGGAACCAAAATAACAAGACAACCTGCTGACAACTCATCTCTGGCACTGATTATGTCACAGCCCCAAGGCACCTCTTTGTCCCATTTGCTGACTTCATGAGGTGCATGAACAGGGCAAAGAATATTGAGAGTTCTGATGACAAGACACTGCCAGGTCCTCAAGGACCTGCTCCTACCTTAAGGCAGCAGTTCAGCTCTCCCAGCTTGTGGATCCAAAGCAATGCTCAGGGAAGGCTAAACACAGCGAAGGGATAAACCAACAAACCAAAACCACAATTCATTAACAAGTTCAGGAACCATCTTCTCTTTTATTTGCCCATGTGTAAGTTCTAAAACCAGCTGCAGCAATTCCTTTCAATAAACATTCATTTTGGTAGCTACAGAACACTATATACAAATTAGATTTCCAGAGTAAAAAACGAGAACTCTCTCTGAAGGTCTCTGAGAAGCAGCAATGCATTCCATGCAATTAAAACTCAACATCATAAATTATTAACCAACATTTGCTGTAAGTCTGTACACAATATACACAGAGCTCTTGTCAAAATTATCCATTTCCAAAGAAAAAAAGTCTTCTCCACAGAAGGAGACCTGCTGCAAACAAAGAATATGGGGAAAAGCCTGAGAAATTCTGCAAAGTCTTTTGCCTGTAAGGGCACATTTCATTATCAGCTTCTTAGAAAAATACATGCAAAAATAGATGTCCCCTGGCTGTCAAATACCAGGTTCCTGGACTGTTGCTGGGGTACGGAATAAAGCACATCTTATCTCAATACAAAATGGTGTGCTGAGAGATTGTTCCTTTCTGTCAGTTTCAACAGCTTCAGAGGAAGCCAAGAGGGACAGCAGGCGAGTGGAGCCATGAGATCAACCTCTTACCAAGTACCACGGAGTTTGCAGCAGTAAGAACACTTCAGATTTGAAAAAATAACTACTCTGTTGGTTTGGTTTCACAGTCTTTGCTATTGCACAACTTTGTCGAGTTTTCTTTCACTACCTGAAAGAAATATGCATAGCAATACAATACAAATACTTCTAATAGGGAATAAGCAATCCCACAAATTACAACAACAAAAAAAACCACAACCCAATGGAACCCTACAAACAAAACAAAACAAAAAACCCATCCCAAAAACCAGGAAAATAAAAAGGGAAAAAAACCCCAACAGGATGTATTTTTCTGACATAGGTGTTAAAAAATCTTTTGTAGTACAAAATACACAGTTTAAGAAATAATTCACCAGTAAGAGAAGAAGGGTTTGGACAAAATTGTTGTAACAAAAACCTCCTTATTTAGGAATGATAAGCACCTAATCCGAACTTTCATGGGGTGGTGATTTCCAGCGAGACTGCAGATTCTTCATGATACAGTTTGTCATGCCAACAAGTTTTTCTTGCATCTCAAAAAGCTGGCTGCCTGAATAGCTGTGAAGGTCTTCAGTGCTCAGCTGAGCAGTGAGTGCATCAATCTGGCTCATTAGATCTGCTGGGGGCTGGTCATTTGTATTCATGACAATGGGTTCAGTGAAATCTGAAAAGGAAGGACAGCAGGGCAGGGCAGTCTGCCTGTCTGCATTTAAACCTAGGCAGAGTTATATTACAGCTTCTTTTGTACTAAGTAATATATTCAAGCAGTCTATAAAGTATTTGTCCCACACAAGAGCTTCTGACAGAGGCAGCACTCAGGACTCCACACTACCCTTCTTTACCCTTTGTACATTAAAACTAAGGGTAGACATGAAAGTATTTGATTCAGATACTGCCAGCGCCAGATGAGTTATACCAAGGGACAACTCTGAAACTGGGCAGCTGAGAAGTTACTGACCAGTTCTGTTTTCTAGGTAAACAAATGGTTCCAGTATCTTGCAGGAAGCATAAGCGTGGGTTCCTCTGAGCTACCAGGCCAAACTCCAAAAATGCATGGGAGAATTCAAATGAAAAGCTAGGCAACCAAATCCAAAATGGGTAATCCAGGGAATTAACCTCCTCCTCTTCCACCCCCCCTCCAGATGAAGCACCACTGAACTACCCCTGCTTCATTGTGCTTGTTTTTGTGCATAGCAATTACTACACCATTAAACAGCTCAGGACAGAACATGCTGGGATTCAGAAACTCAAGTACTTAGAGCTCTGCCTAATTTGTGCTTTTCGTGTTTATGCAAGCTTATTTAGAGAAAACCAGCATCCTTCCCTCAAAATATGTAAGAAACTTTAGAAAGCCATTGCCACATTGTGTCATAAAGTGGCTACCTCAAACACCCATCTAAGGTGCTAATATCTGTAATATTTAAAAAAAATCAAGTGTTCCCATTAGGAGAATGAAAGCAGCAATACAGTGGAAACACCCCAATCCTAAGCAAAACCCCGGCAATATGTACCTGTTGCAAGTTTTTCTTCATCTACAGAAAGAGATTTTTCTTCTACATTATTTAAGGCCTTTTCTGTGTCTTCAAGCACTGCCATTTCCTCAAATCCTCGAGATTTTACCTGAAAAATTTTTGGGAAAGAACAAAAAAACGCATTTTCAGGGAAACAAAAAATGGGATTACATGGTGGGACATGTTTTAACCTCATAATAAATACAATCATTATTCCTGTTAATAATATTGTAGCCAAGTCTTCTGTACCTTGAATTCCTAGGTGACTGTGACAAGTAGAGGTTAACATTTTAAAGTGTTGTTTCTAATGGGGGAAAAAGGCTGTTATTCCTCATGATGGATGTTAGCAGTTCATTAGGCCAACAGTGGCTTTTTGGGTACTAAAATTAAACTTTACCTGTTGCTCATGATAGCCTTTCAGAGCTCTTTTAACATTGGAAATTTTCGGAGAGCGGATGGGAAGAGTTTTGATTTCTGATGCTGTCAAAGTACTCAGATCACCCACTGTCTTAATGTTCTTTGCTCGAATAAGCTGCCCCAAGCCTCTGGCACTGCAGCAGAGAAGGAAAAATGGGTTATTCAAGTCCTTTCTGCCTGACATGGTGGAGCAGAAAGGAATCATATGAATGCTGTTTCACATGCACGTTAAGTGAAGGAAAAACCAAGATACAAATGATGTTCTGGCTGCAGAATCACACCTTTCTGCAGTTTATCCTACATCCATCAGGGACCAGCATTCTAAAGCCCACTCGCATATAACAGGAGTGGAAAGAAGAGGAGCTGAACGCACTAGCCACAGCCGTTCTGAGCAACTCCCACTGCATGTCTATAGTTTGTCATAGCAAGTTACCAAAATTCAGACTGGAACCCAAACTAGCTGAGCCCCCAACCTTTTTGCACTTGAAATGTAGGGCTTTTTTCCAAAATCTTGCTTCTCCTTCAGGACAGACAGCTCCAGCTGCTCTGCTGCAGATAATCACTAAGATCGGTCTGCTCTGTCATGTGAAGTGGAGAAAGCTCCTGGTGTTCCTGGGTGTGAGCTTTTCACTCTTACAAAAAAGATAACTTGAATAATTCCAAACCAGTGAAGTCTCTCCCCCACAAAAATAACCTCTTTCCTTTATAAAAAACCTGGCAAAAAGATGTCTCCAAGTTACCACATTTTGCATCAGAAAATTCGGCTTTGCAGGTTTGGTAAAAATTCTGTTTCTATTAAACTGCCATCTTCAAAAGCAACAATCCACTTACCATATGTTTGATGCAATCTGAGGTAAAATTACATCGACTGGTGCTTTGCAGCCAACTAAGGCAGGATACATGTGTTCCATGGGGCCAGGCAGGGACTCCTTTGTCATTTCTGTGATCTTGAATAATACAGAAAAAATTATTAAATTGACTATCACACAACTGAATATGGGAGAAAATAGAAGAATACATGAACCAAAGCACATCTTACTAAACACTTCTTTGAGCTCTTAAATTTAGGGTTACGAGATCCTGGGGACAGAAATCCTTTGGTTGGAGTGGTAATATGCTGGATAGGAAAAGAGGAAAAAATATCTCTCAGGATCGCACAAATTCAGTTAATTGTAAGATCCTAGCCATCTAGACCTCAGAGCGTGCTTGTCTTCAGAGAGTAACACAAAGAATCATGCTAAACCAGTTACAGCTAAACCTTACATCAGCAAGGTTTCTTACCCATACTGATTCCCTGCTCTTACAATTCTAACACACACTAAGGCAACATTACCAATGACAAACATGAACTGTGAGTACTTGTGATACACGGATGTAGCAGAATTTACCTTGGCCTGAATATTAGATAAAATTTTAAGACTTCGGGAAGATGGTGAAGAATGGGATCGAATGACAGGGCTTCTTCTGTCTATGTCATCTGCCAGTCCTTCTTGATAAATTGGATTTGCAAAAGAGACGCGACGAATCTGTTTTTAGAAAAGAGAAGTAGTTCTTACAGAGTGAACACAAACCACCACACTCCGGGGAAGTATGTCTGAGGAGACAGAAGAGCTCCATCTGAAGTAAGTCATTAATGTTCTTGAATGACACAGATAGTGTTTCAGTGTGGACAGGAAGTGTGGCTTCTTCATTACTGAAAGCAGCACCACACGCATTTTGCTAAGCTGCTCAAACCATGGTGGCAAGACCCTGATTACAGCAGGTCTGCAGTGATGTGTTGCGCTGCAGCCCAGGCAGCAGCCTAGACTTGGACTCTGTTTTCAAAATAAAACTCCTCACCCTGAGCCCTGTGATGACATAAGGCTGTCAGGACTTACACATTCCAGAAAGAAATCTCTACAACTTCAGTGTAACATCATTTACAACAAAAAAAAACAGTCAGTAATTCAACGTATTTGAAACTCATTACACTCAGGCACTGTTACACACCCTGATTATGAACTGAACGAATTGCAAGCATCACATCATGAATCACATTGTAGTACCTTATTAGGGGGTGACAGGGAATCATCATCTTGGTTTCTTTTTACACCTCTCTTTAAAATACTTGTGGATGGAGAAGCTGAAGGAGACCACGTGCAGCGTGCTTGCACACGATTAGGGCTTTCATTAACTACCACTAAAGAGTCATCATCTTCCGGCTTTTGCGGCGAATCCACAATGTTTTTTTCTACTACATCTCCTTTGTCCAAGACCATATTTTCAGGCACTGTAATTTCAGTTTCCTCTAATTCCTCCTTTATCTCTTTATCTTGATTAATACACATTTCTCCTACAGTATTCTCATCTGCTTCTTTATCACCCCAACTGCTTTCTTGCTCATTCATCTGTTTTTTCTCAGGCTTGCTAACAACTAGTGCCTCAGGTATCTCCTCCAGCTGTTCATTCAGACCGATTTCTTCCTCTTTTGTAGCTACTGGTTCTTCATTTTGATTCCCTGCAACCAGACTGCTGCCACCAGGCTCCTCTGGCACACACTTGGACAGACACTGTTCAGTTTGGCCATCATTATCAGCAGGTTCTTCTATTTCCACTACAGGGTCAGTGATTTCACCTGCTACACATACTGGATTTTCTAGATCCTCCTCCAGTACAGACCTCTTTCCTTCCATGTTATCCTCAGATGATCCCTCTCTTTCCAAGTTAAAGGCACTAGGTTCCTTAGGAGGATGCAGTGGAGTGCTCATTGCACAAGGCGCCATGGACAACCTCTTGTCCAAATCTGAATTACTGGACATCTCTGATGTACTGCCAGGCGTCTGAACTGGGGTGATTTGAGGCTCACTCGGTTCATGAGTGTTTTCATTTTTTAATTCAGTCAACGACATTACTTCTTGCTTTGACTTTTTATAACAGCAGCTACAGCTCTTTGGTTTTTTCAGCCTTTTGCTTCTTTTGTGGTAACACTCAACTATTTGTGAAGAGGAAAGATCACCACCTGAAACATTTGCTGCAGGTACACATTCAGACAGAACGGCTGCATGACAGTCCTCTGCAATTGTTTGCTTTACAATGTCTTTACCTTTCTCTACTGCTTTCAAATCTGGATCAGCTACACATGGGTTGGTGACCGACTCCATCAGTGTGTGCCTGTTGTTCTGTTCCACACTCCTGCTCTGCACACCAGATGAACCCTTCTTGCTGGCAGATCCCACAGCTTTGCTAGCATTTGTGGGAATCACTTGGGTCTTTGGGTCACATGGTTCAGATGTCAGTGCAGTGTCTGTGCTGACTTCACAGCTCAGCTCCCCTTTGCTTGCTTCCAACAGATCCTTGGTTTCCTTTCTTTCAGAAGACACCTCATGGCTATGGCTTTCTGGCTGTAGATCTTTTAATTTACCTGCAAGAAAATCACTTCTATTTTTCACTTTGGCAGATCTTTTCTTCCTCATGTTCTCTTCCTTGGCCTCAGAGCCATCAGCCTCTGAATTTTCTATGCTGGAAAGTAATCCTTGTGAAGCTCTTCTCGTGTGGTATCGTGGGCGTTCCACCTTCTGACCTGCTGTACTTGAGCTATAGTCTTGACCTTCTGTGTCAGTCTTCAAGTTCTCTTCTGACCTCCTAGCACTCTTGTCTACTTCCTCATCAGGGCCCACTAAAGCACGAGGCTCCTCTGAGCTGCAGTCCTCTGCAGTTCTCTCAGGTAGGTTGCTTTCTTTATTCATATTTTCTGTAGCTTTCCCAGAAACTGCTTTTTGCTTTTGGGATAAATCATCTTTAGCCTGTGGCACCTTCTTTTGCGCAGATTTTTCATTGTCTTTACATCTCTCTCTCTTTTGGTGGCCATCTTCCTTATCTTGACTACCTGCTGTACTTTCTACAGTTTCTGACCGCCGTCTTGAAGAACGTCTTAGTGTTTTCTGACTAGGAGACATATGGGGAGCCTGGCTGTCATCGCCTGTGACTTGGTCGGATGATAGAGTCATCTCGGGGGGTGTATTTTCCTTAGAATCTGTATCTAACGCCTGGGTCTTTTCTGTTTCTGCTATCAGAATTTCAGCTCTTTTAATTTCTAGTTCTGTAGAATGAAGAACTTGGGACTGAGCAAGAAGACTGCGTTCCATGTCTTCTACTGCAGAAGACAGATTACATTTTTCACTTTTTGAACCAAAAGACTCTTGTATGCTTTTCTCTCGTTCTGATCTGATTAATGACTTGGGCTGCTTATTCCCTTGGTGATCCATTTTACTCTGTCTGCGAGTCAGCCTTCGTATTGCAGTAAATATCTGTTCAGTTTTTGTAGGCTTTTTATTTTCTTCTCCAGATTTTTCTGGTTTAGCACTAGTCTTTTCCTGTTTATCTGCCACAGAAGCACCTCCGGATGTCTCTGATATACCACTCAATGCTGAAAGGCTGAAGGGTCGGTTCTCTGAATTACCAAATTTCTCCAAAGTAATAAAAGACTGTCGTCGGCTTGCAGGCTGTGGTGTTCCAGAAATTACGTCACTTGATGTTGAACTGTTGCTGACATTTGAAGTGTTCTCATTCCCTGATAAGACCTCCTTTGAAGCTGTTTCCACAGTACTTCCTTCTGATCCCTCTCCAGCTGGCGGCTCCTCCAGAATCATCCCACTTGTCTCCCTTCCTGATTCTTCCCCACTGTTTAAAGTTGAGCTCCCTTCTAGGTGAGTAACAGATGACTTGTTCACACAGGCAGCGTTCTCAAGAGGATTATCTGATTCGTTGGTGCATCCTTCACTCTCTGTATTTTCTTCCTGTCCCAAAAATACAAACAGCAAATATTGTAGTTTTGCTATGGATAAAATATTTTAAAAACTGCCCTGGTGGGAGAGAAAACACCATAGCCAAAGGAGATTCCAAACCACCCTTCTTTCCAATTATTTTCTTAGCTGTCCTTCAGTTGTTCTGAATGATAAAGATTGTGGTCAGTTCGTTGTTTTGTTTTTAAAGCTATTAAATCCCAAAACACGAAGAACTCAAAACCGATTTATGTAGGTTTTGCCAGATACTAACAAACCTACTACTCGGACAGTCTTTATGGAAATTCTGCTGTAGTTCACCTAGTGTGTGGTCGGAACTCTAGCTGCTTAAAGGCAACTCCTCTCCTAATGGGGATTAATCTGTCTTTAGGATTTACAATTTCCAAAATCTATTATTTAATCCCCTTGAGGCCCTTACAACTTCATGCAAAAGAAGTTCACAATGTGGAAACTTAGCAAAGCTGTTCAAAGCATGGTC
Source organism: Psilopsiagon aurifrons (assembly GCA_025447955.1). NCBI lineage: Eukaryota > Metazoa > Chordata > Aves > Psittaciformes > Psittacidae > Psilopsiagon > Psilopsiagon aurifrons. Next base: position 8,368 of record JAOEHY010033359.1, read on the forward strand.
TGCTAGAGTAACATAGAAATTAAGACTCTTAACAGTGAAAACAGTTCCAGAAATCATCATGCATACCAAAACCCACCCACTAGGGAAAAAAGCGTTATGGAAGAGAAGCCAACAGTACTGTGATTACTGAATCATAAGACATACACCACCGGAGCAAGTCACAGTAAGTCTGTGCTGCAGCTCTGGGGTATTTCACCCCACTAAAACATTAGTCAGTGGTAGCACATTAGACATGACTGGCCATAAGTCCCTACAATACCTGTAGGTGTGTAACTTAAATATATCCACACTAAATCTAATTATATAAATCCTCACATTTTGAAATATGTCAAAATGCATAATCATAGAATCACAGAATTAGGGTTGGAAAGGACCTTAAGATCATCTAGTTCTAACCCCCTGCCATGGGCAGGGACACCTCCCACTAAACCATGCCGCCCAAGGCTCTGTCCAACCTGGCCTTGAACACTGACAGCGATGGAGCATTCACAACTTCCCTGTGCAACCCATTCCAGTGCCTCACCACCCTCACAGTAAAGAATTTCTTCCTCATATCCAATCTAAACTTCCCCTGTTTAAGTTTGAACCCATTACCCCTTGTCCTCTCACTACAGTCCCTAATGAAGAGTCCCTCCCCAGCATCCCTATAGGCCCCCCTTCAGATATTGGAAGGCTGCTACGAGGTCTTTATGTAGCCTTCTCTTCTCCAGGCTGAACAGCCCCAACTTTCTGATTGGCCCCTTCTGATTTAAATTATACAAAGCGTAACACAGCACGAAGAACCCTGATGACAGTACTGAACTCTCATCTGGTGTGAGAATGAAATACAAACCGCTATCAGCATATTCTGCAGTCATAGAGCCTTGTGCCAGTATCATCTGGGCATGGGAAAAATAGCAGATGCCGAAGAAAGAGAAGATATTCTTACATGTTAATCAATACAGAGAAAGGAAATGATTCCTGTGAGGTAATACATTTGAGGGTACTTCTTTTTGTTGGAAGAGTTTCCAAATTAATCTTAAAACTGTATCACGGCCAATAATAAAAGACTTATGCTATTACTTACAGAGCTACATATGAAGAAAGCATCACCAGTATGGTTATTATTCTGGTGTCTTATTTACTATAAGACAATGAGAAATTACCTGAGACTTGGTTTTAGTATCTTCTTTTGCATTTTCTGTTAAAGATGATTTTTCCCTAAAATAGAAGTTACTTGAATTAGAAGCATTGCAGAAAGGGAGGACACCCTCAATGTACACACTGGCCCCCTTTACTTACAAAGAATCTTCCTGGCTTTGAGTATACTGAGAAAATAAGGTATTATCTTGTGATGCATCCAAATTGTTGTACATAGCAGGAATATCAACTCTGAAACAAAACCAGAAACGGGAAGTCAGACTCTTTTATCGAAAAACTAAAAGGAGGGCAGGGTAAAGTAACACATTCATCACAAGAGAGCAGATGTTTGTATGAGGTGGACTGAATGTCCAGACCCTAAAGACCACATGAACAGCAACATGCATCCCAGAAAGGGCTACTGCACAATGAGCAGGGGAGTGTGTGTGTGAAGTGTCTGAAGGTACTGTAGCTGCACACTCTACTCTCTGGTTCAGGCAGGAAAGATGCAATATTGCAACTGGCTGACACAACCTCACACCCCAACTGCCACAAAAATGCAAACCGGAACCAGGGCATGATTTATCTCCTTATTTCCAGACTGTTCTTGTCAGTTGCATTAAATTTTTTTCCATTTTGAAAATGCTATTGGAGAAAAAAGCTATGGTTGGGATCTCACTCTGCAAAGAACTGATCCACATATAGGATCTAACCAACTCCCTGTCAGGCACCACTGTACATAAATTTTGCTTACCCTGTTTTTTTGCTGCTGAAAATACTCTGGAGTTTTTCTTTCAGATAAGGTAAAAAACTGTAAATTTCAATGATTTAAGAAAAATTACATCTTCCATTTCACATGGCAGAAGTTGTGAAATAAAAATGCAAACTCAAAATTACCAAACTGCTATCAATCAACAGAGAGAGTATATTTAATCAAAATAGGAACTACACATCAGAGAGCAATTTGGTTGCTTTGAAATAGTAAAGCAAAGAACTTTGTTAGCTTTAAACTTTGTACAGAAGAGTAAGATTTAATTGCCTATAGTAGTCTGATACAAAAACTGAAATTCTGTCAATCTGACATACTCAGTGCAATCATATTCTACATGAAGTTTACAACAGAGTAAGTCGCAGACCTCTTTGACCTAAGCACTTCTTTTTGATGTTCCGTCAGTACTCTTGCTTTTGTTTCTGGAGGAATATACACAAAATCAGTGGATTTCTCCTCTTCCAGAAGTATCCCACTTTTAGCCTTCAATGATGAAAATTCTATTTTCAACTACAGAAAAGAACAAAAGAAATTAGAAACAAACCAGAGGAACTGGAAGTGATTTTCTATTTCAGGTACAGTCATTCTAACCAGAACAGTTCTTAAACAACCACTGTTCTTTCAGCGACTATATAATATATATACACAAAATATAAAAATATTAGCTGACACAAATCCCTCATTAGGTGATGATTTTCTTCATGAGTGATTTTTTGCCCCCCAACATTACCACTGAGGAGAGATCCTGCAGCCTCTCCTCCATGCCTATAAGCAAGCTCCTGCACTTTGACATCTTGAAGTTCAAAGCCTGTAAGAGGGGAACATACCTCAATGCTCCTGGGGGATATTATTTACTACTGTTTACTAAGTCAGCCATTCCTTAGGAATACAGTAACCTATGCTCCCTAGTGTGTGTGACCAATTCAGAGCATGCAGCACAGGTCTACTAGGACCAAGACACACCTCAGGACCTGGATTCAGTCACAAATTGCACCCAGACACAGGGGTGAACTTTGTATGTCGTTGCCACTCCCCCCATCCCTCAAGCAGCCCTCCATGAGACCACCTTAAAACTCAGCAATCTGTAAACTCAGCAGAGAATTTTAGCAGGAATACTTAACTAAAGTGTGCTATACAGCATAAGTTTGACAGAAAAATGTTTCAGCATCACAGAAGTCATTAGTTTTTACTGAACATTTGCAGCAACACACAGGACATTCTGCTGCAGAACAGAATGGATTTGACTCTCACACCCATCTGCAGACGCCTCACCTTTGCAGATGTCACTTGCACATTACTAGACTTGTCTTGTACTTTGTCTTTTTGTTCACTCATCTGTGCCAGAATAGAATCTCGGGTTTGACCCAACTTTACTTCCATTCCACTTATCTTTGCATCCAGCTGTGAATTTTCCATCTATTCAAAGAAAAATACACTGAAGGCAGTGTATGGAGAGACCTCAAGCTCACAAACCCCTCCTGAGATGTATTAATTTCTCAACTAAGCCATCCCACACTTGCATCTTCCTTTAAATTACATAGAGGTCAACTTAAAAACTATGTCAAGCAAGCTAGCTGAGCCCACAATTTAAAATGCATAAGCTGTTATGGACTAGCTCAGCCTCCTGACAGTGCTTACCCCGCATAGCTTCTCATTCCAAACCTGAGGCGAGTGTAGGCCAATCACAGAAAAAATCAAAACTGACTGTACCACTACATTCTGAATGATCCCCTGGAGTTATACATAATGAAGCAACCAACGGGGTCAACAAAGTATTTACCGCATCAGAGAATGGGCCACTGCATTCTTCGGCTTCCTCAATGCTTTCAAAACTGGGTAGCAGGAGTGGAATTTTCTTTTTGGCTTGGATTAACAGAGATCTGTTCAACACAAAAGAACTTTATACTTACAGAGGGATGGGGAAAGGTACAGAACAAGACCAGCAGGTACCCCAGCTTGCATGAAAAGCAGAATACAAATGGTTTCTAGAGCTATACAAAGTTAATTGTACATAACCTGAGATCTGTTCCTTTTAAAATATAAAAGTACAAAAAACTATGTCCCTTACTTTAACTCTTCAGGATACTCCAATGCTGTAGTCTTGGCAAATGTTGCATTCCAGAATTGGGCACACTGGTTGCGGATCTGTTTGCTCTTATGCTGAAATGCTACACACAGCAACGGTGAAATCTGCTCCAGCAGTTTGCTATCGTAAGAGCCAGTGCAGTGAGACTGTAAACACTGGATAACCTCGGCCAGGAGTTTTTCTAGCTGGGGGAGAGAAGAAACAATAGGGTGTTTTATTTAATTCAATTTTTTTCACATATTCACTATTTAAAAATTTAAAAAGTTATTTAAAAATTATTATCCCATAGAATAAAGTTTAAACAGCAGACCGCAAAAAGTCGGAACAGGGAAAGTTCAGTGGTCCTCCCCATAGCTACATCTTTAGGAAAAAAGAATATTTAAAATGAAATCTCTGCCTTCGGTGTATTTTTGATTTTTGCTTAGAATACAGAAGGAATGGCAAAACTCGTGTCACCCATTTTCCCCCAAAACCCCAGCTATTTGTCCAGCAAATTTACCTTGTTGCTAAGATTACTGTATACTTTAGATACATCAGGAAGCCTGCGAAAACAGAAACAATAAAGTTTAGATTTTGCCATTTCACTTATCCCAAGGTACAAGAATTAAACATATCATGCACTCAAGCACTGCACACTGGTTTTAGTATACAACTCGATGAAATAATGTTGTGAAACTACCCTCCCACTGGACGATTAAAATGTCTCCTGATGTGAATAGCTTCAAGTAAGCTCTCTTTAACCCCCCTGATACTTACATGCTAACTTTAAGAGAAACTAGTGGTAAGACAGCAGCAATTGGCACAAACTTCAAATTAAAGGTTTTCTTATGAAGTAACTTCTAATTGCCTTCTGCTCTGAACCCTCTCCCCAAACAGGTTTCCCAGCCTCCATAAATATCTGCATTAAAAAGCTTAAGTACTGCCTAAATGAAGTCATTTCACATAAATAAATCCCTGGATACACCATCCTGAAAAAATGTGAGAAAACTGCATTTAGCATTTCAGTTTATAAAACCTGTGGTCTCAAACCCAAAGAGGTCCCCAAACTTGTATTTGCTTGGACACGCCTTCCTTCAACATTATACATCCAGCACACACTTCTCCCTTTTAATGATAATTCTATGACAATGCTCAAAACAAAGCAGATGAGACAGGAGATGGAGAGGCGTGGTATCCAACTGAACCTGACATAGGAACAGGTAGAGTCTTGCCTATGAGACACAGACTCCTGATGAATTTTAGGTTAGAGATGGAAGCCCTGCTTCAAGTAGCAGTAAAAGTTTCACTGAAACTCATACAGGATGACTGGCAGCATCCCACTCTATCCTATTCCATCCTCTCATCCCAACCCCCCCCCAAAGTTGCACGCTTTTCCTTATCCCAAGCAAAGTGTACAACTCGTGCATCAACAGATCAGAGACAAGCCTCGGCCAGCCCCTTTCCCACCAAGCCCCCAGTAATTTCATCATGTCCTGGGAGGAAAAGTCTGTAACAATTAAAAAAGCAAAGCCACATGAGAAGAGCAAAGAGCAAAAGAGCATTTCTCAGTACTTCCCTCTGCTTAAAAACTTCCAGGATTTTAGTGCACATCAACTAATTATGATTTCTGCATTTCCTACAAAACATTACACAGTTCCTGCCCGCTGGAAAAAACATCACTATAAGTACCTTGACTGCAGTGAAAATAAACAGCAGGCAGAAACCAACCAGTTTGGTCACACAGAGATGACAACAGATCCACTCTGAAGAGACTGCAGTTTTACCAACCAGATTTCCAGACAGCCTATAGGTCTCCTTTGGTGTACAACTAGGTAGGTTTGGGTTTGTTCCTGAAGACAAGCATTACAAAGGAGGCTGCTGCTCAGGCATGAGGGCTTTGAACTCCACTGAATCTCAGTGGCAGGTAGGGATGTGCTGTGGGCTGTAATGCGACACAGTCTCAGGCAGGTCAGGCTGCCCCCTTTGCTCACCCCCACCACCCTGAGTTTACACAGCAATTGCAGGAAACGGGGAGCTCTCAGCAACTACCTGGCAGACCCATCCTTTCTTTGGTGTGTGGATGCACTACAAAACCTGCACCTGCCAGCTGGGCTGAACCTCGTGACAGACATGGTACTCTCGAAGGTGAGACTCAGCAAGAGCTGAATTAGTGCCAATGCCCTGAAACCCCGTGAACTATATTTATTCAGATGCATGGCTTGCCAAAGACCACATGAAATTTCACCAATATGCAGCAACACAATGAATCCAGAGTTCCAACCGTTCTTAAAATACTCACTTTGTTCTTTCATAAAACACTGCCAGGGGTTTTGAAAAAACTGCAAACATAGTCCCAATCACTGAAGGCAATGAAACGTGGCTGATGATGTTGTGAAGAACAGCAATAATTGAAGGACCAACAGAGACCAATGTTTCTGAACAGGTTTCTTTGGAACTGAACACATGGAAAGAGTTTAGTAACATCACCAGGAGTTTAAACAGAGAGGCCAGCTTTCCAAGGGGCTCCTTTTTCTTCTTAGACCAATCTGCAGTTGTCTGTGAAGCTAACATAAAAACAGTTTTAAAAATTAGGGTTTTCTACGTAACAATATGAATTACAACAAAACACATCTGAACTTTCAGTCTACGTAAGAAACTGAACTCTGCTTCCCAAACTATATCTACATAAAATTTAAAACCAGATCTAATATTAGACATACATTTTTTAATGCATCATTTTATAATCCCACTACATACATGACCCTATTCCTCTTATTGGTACTTCTCCTTGGTCACACAAATGACAATGCTTTTAAGTGTCTTTAATGTGTACTTGCATAGAGACAGCAACCACCCCACAGATACTAGCTGGTACAAAAATTCTGGAACAGGGGAAGAGGAGGGAAGTGGAAATATCAAGTTTTAGTAGTTTATTCATTTGTAAGTGTGGGCTTCAATCGTGTTTTCCCTCATCACCACTTCAAATTAAATTATTTAATTCTTTCAGCAGCCCAACACAATGTCTTATTATTTTAACAAATTCATATGGGGCAGAGAAATCATCAATATTTTGAGTTTTATGCTGAATTACATTATTTTGTAAATCATTTCTTCAGCTTTAGTAGTTGCAAATCTGAGTAGGGAACAAAACAAAGAATGCTTCACATACAGTGACCTTTTGCCTTCTGTTAAACCTATTCTTGACTATTTTACGCAAAGCAGCTTCAAAAGTCATGTGAAAGTTCATTGTCAGGTTTAGGTGGGTATTACCTAACTAGACTGTGGATTAAGTTCAAGCATTACTGCTTCAGATTACAACTGAACAAAGCAAAAGCTGCAGATTTCATATGCAGAAATGAAAATACCAAATCCAACTTCAGAAACCAGCCGTGTTTGACAGTGAACTGAGAAGAGAAGTGGCCTCGATGCTTATATACATTACAGAAGCATTTTGTCAGGCTACACAGTAACTGCTCAGCAGCTCAACAAATAGAAAAGATCTGATACTCAAATATCCATACTGGGTGATATTTTTAGTTCCTTTTTTTTATTTTTTGTCAGTCCCTTTGGTTCTTAGATAGCATGGGTAGCATATACAGACCACTGACACCCCACAGTCATCACTTCTGTATCTACAACAACTCTTAATTTTTACTGACTCTGGAAAAACAGACACTGAAAACCCCAATATTCAAGTATTTCCTTACATTTATTTTTTGGCTGATATTTAGTATCATATGGTGCAAAGTTGATGCAGTCAGCCATGACTGATAAAATATGAGTGAGACTTTCCATCATTGAAATCATCTGAGGAGGAAACAGAAGTCATCAGCAAAGCCCGAAAGAGCAATGGTGACAGAAAACATGCTGGCCATTCAGGAAAGCAACATAAGCAGCTTTTGCATTTAAAAGCGGATAAAATCTGTCCACATAATCAGGTAGACTCAGATAAGGTTACATTTTAAAATACACACTTTTACACAAGCTGAAGATTGAGTCTTCCTACGCTACACAAGTAAGATATAAGTACGCAAACAATCTAACAAAGCAAACCAGTAAACATTCAGCTGCAAAAAAGTGCTAGATTTAACAAGGTGCACCAGAAGTGTTACAGTTGAAGGCACCAGGAATCTAGCAAATCACATCACCAGATGACAGTGTGCACTTAAGTTCAGTTACTGAACTGAAAAACAAAACCTGATTTTCAGAGAAGTTACTGCAGGAATAAGAACACTGTCACTAGCATTCAGGAAGCACAAATGCTTGTGGTACATGGAAAAAGATGGATCAAGGGTATTTTTTTTTCCTTCAATCCATCCCAAATTCTTCTAAACAATACAAAACTTGCTTTTAAAAGGAACATTGATAGTGTGGCCCAAAGAAAGTTTAGTTTTAAAATAGCTTACTTACTGAAGCTTGCTTTAAGGTGTTTAAACTAAGTTTGCTTGCTTAATTATTAATTTGTGAAAACTGAAGCTTATATTTGGGACACAGCAGCATCCAAAGTAAGTTAGAATGCTGTAATCCTGAAAATTCTAGGATTCAAATTCCATTTTTCTTTCTCAACTGTTTCGCATTTGTTCTTTTCACAGTATTCTTTTCAAACGATGGTCAGCTTGGAAGCACAAAGGCTTTTATGTTGCAAAGCTGATGTTCACTGACAACTACAGTTTATCTCCCCACATGATGTGGGCTTGCAAATAGGCAAGAAGATAATGTAAAGGCTCCTTTTTCAAAAGCTTTCTCCTTGATAATGCTTCAGAAGTAAGGTCTTTAAATTTTAGCGTACAAGGTTGGTGGTACCAGGAATATAACAAGCTCTGCCCTCTGAATGCTGCAGTGCTACTCTACCCTCCTTGCTAATCAAAGTGCCTCATTTTGTGGCAATTGTTAATTCAGCCTGAAGTCACTTCATAAATATACACATTTCAACTGGACAAATAATATTTATCATGATGATATTCACTAACCATTTCTACTTAAATAGTTAGAATACAACTCCAGAGATTGCTTGACTTCTCTTTCAATATACATTTCAACATTATTTTTACTCTTTTATATCAATTTCAACTCTTAGTAACGCAGAATTTTGTTACAGCTTTATCTCAATCTCACATAAACCACTTTCAGTTATAGAAAGCGCTAGAGTTTACAATAGGTTATTTTATATAATTTAAAATGTAACTGCTGAAGTATTTAGAGAGTTCAGTATCACCGGTTTATACTCACTACTGGAGTTTCACCTTCTAGCCCAGATATTATTTTGGCACAAAGTTCTTCACAGCATAGGTTTTCTTCTGCTGTTGCAACTAAAGCAGCACAGCGAGCAAATGCTCTATACAGGTCTGACCAAGCACGCAACAGGGACTTCATAGTTGGCTTTAACGGAAAGAAAAAGTTTATCAATATCAATATCTGTGCAAAGAGAAAGAAAACTTGCTTTAAGCTTTCTTCTTCTGTCAGAACTGATGTAACTCAAGAAATCCAACTCTGGAGCAGTGGTCCAATGTATACAGATTTTGGTTACAAACTCTACTATGAGACTATCAGCTAGTACCTCAGAGATTTTACAAAACCCACATCACTACTAATCAACATTATGCATTCATCGTTACCTGTGGAAATCCCTGAGTGGGGAAGATCTGTGATACTGGTAACAACAATGCACTGTAAACAGCACTGAAGTTGTGCTCCAGTGCATCCCCCTGGTTTACTTCATTAGTCTGCAAAGAGAAAACAATTTTCTAATTAGTGAAAACTTAATAACAAATAAGGCTGTTTTGGGGTTTGGAACTAGATGATCTTAAGGTCCTTTCCAACCCTAACTATTATATGGTTCTAAGATTCTATGATTAAATACGTTTGCTTTGTACATAAGATCTGTGCAAGCTCAACTGCCAGTGACATTTTGAAATCAGCTAGTCCCAGCTCTTTCAGGAGCTGAAGCTGATACTACTGTTTAATTAAACAGATAAAAAGCATTGCTTCTAAATTCCGAAACAACTTCATTCCAAGAATAAAAAATCAGTTAGAAAATGTCTTGTATGGTTTTTGTTTCAGTTGCAGTAAATGATGACAGCAACTTACTTAAAGCATCTAAGACTTCCTTCATAAAATCTAAGTTTTTTAGGTCTAGTGACTGAGGGCTACAGTTCAATAACTCCCATATTTCAGTAACTTCAAGTAAGTAATCTGTAGAGCCTGTTGAATGTTACAGTTTATATGGCTTTCAGTGAGGCTTCCAGTCAAGAAGTTTAAGAGACACTCTTCCAATTACATCCTAAATGACAGGCTTTGTATTTGTTGTATTATCATATGAAGCAAACAAGCCTCTTAATGTTTAGAAGTTAAAAGGCCCTGGAGGAGAGGCTTTTGACCTTTGTAGCAGCAAAAGCATTTCAAGGACTGCAGGCTTGAAGCATGTGTTTATCATCTTAAAAAAGGAGAACCTTCCCAGCACTACACTGGACTTCGTACTGAAGAGTGATCACTCTTTAAACCACCACAACTGCCCTTCACCCCACCTTCCTGCAAATGTTCACACTCCAGTTAGGGATGTTTTAAAAAAATGCTGCTTATTTAATGTTATCATCACTTCAAGACATGCAATTCCTAAGAATACATTAAGATAGAAGACAGGCACAGTTTTCCTGAGGGTTTTTTTGGGGGGTGGGGAAGAAAACAAAAAGCCACTATACCCGATTAATCCAGTCAGTTAGTGGATTAACAACAATACTCCACATTCTCCAAAGATGCTCCTTATTTTCCACTTCCTTTGCATTCTGATTAATAATGCAGATCACAGATTCACTGAAAGCTAGGGGAGACGTAGGCCCCGACAAAACATAACCCACAAGCGTTTCCAGAATTACAAAGAATCTAGGGAAGGAAGTTAAATAGGTAAAATATTTCATTAGCTGAAGTTAGGAAAAACTTCTACAAGCTCTCTTGGAAGCTCATTATATACAGCCACCACCACATACCTTTCATCTGTTACGCAGTATTTCAAGAGACTGTTATGGAAAGGCAGCTGAATTAAGAACAAAGCTGGTGTTCCCTTGTAAAAGAAATTTAAGAGGTCAAAGCAACATATACATCAAAATGGAACAACTGCCCCAAACATGTATCTATATATTACATTTGACTAAGCAAGAAACCTACAGTCATTGAAAATTGTCAAAAATTGTCAATTCTAACACTTCAAAATAAAAATGGGGGGGGGGGGACGACGACTGGGAATCCGAAGCTTCTGCTAGGTCCTGCTGCTTTGGCAGAATACCAATTACACTATCACTAAAACAGAAGACTTTTCTGTTTCAAAGACTGCGAGTTTTAGAGTACTTGGCCATTCCTGCTTTGAAATGACAGGCACCATGGTAAGCCAAATCAAGTAACGCTATCAGCGTGTGATGATGCCTGGAATAAGACAGAGCAACCCAAAATTTGCATATTTCAAGGATTCAGCAAGAAAGCCTTTGGACAAGCGCTCACAAAATCTACTAGAAGTATTTCAGGGTTGCTGATGTTCAAGTATTTATTTAAATGCATTCAATATCCACCAGTTGAAGTTTCAACCCCTTAATGAAATTTTGACTTGTACCTAAGTCATAAAAGCCTCCAAATGCATTTAAAACACTTGTGAGGGGGAAAAGCTGGGCGCAATTTACAGTTGAGCTCTTAAGCCAATTCTGGTAGACAAGGTTTTATATTACTCACTTAAGAGCTGAGGCACTTACTCTTGTTACACTTAAGTCTTCTCTCAGAGATAATCTGTCTGCTTTTAAAAGCCTCCACATGAAATCCATGCATTCTCTGGCTAACAATGTAAAAGTTTAGCTGCTTCCATAGCCTAAAAAGTTTTACTACCACTGCTGCAAAATAAACAGGCTGCTTTCCTTCCACTGGTGGACATACTCAGAGAAGAGCTCATCGTCATCCAATTTTAAGTCTCTAAACAACCTTTTAGATATGTAATAACCTAAGTGGTAGCAAGCTCCTTCTAAGCCTGCCCCACTCCAAACACACACACAAAAGTGTCACTTCAGACTTTTCTCATAGGTTACTTTCATTTTTGTAATTTTTCTAACTTCTTGTTATCTGCTCCTCCCTTCCAACACTGTGCACAGAACACATGGCAGCCCTCCCCTTAAGGCTCATGAGGACCAAAACAGGACAGGGTACCCCTACTTTTCCTGCAGTAGACCATGGCAAATGCTTTAGCCCACCATGACTTCTGAACTTGTTCTGAAATAATGCTGTCTAGCACGACATTCTCTGCTTTGCTTCTGTGCAGGTAAATTTTTCCTGAGGAGTAACACATTCTACCTTTAAGTACTTCACTCTGTTGACTTCAGAATACTGCCTCAAAACGTCAGTGTTCAGTATATAAGTAGTACTACACCGTTTGACTACGCAGTCTCCTTGTGAAGTATCTGCAACCTGTATTTAAATCATGACCCGACTATGAGCAATCCCCTTTTGATATTACAGTACTTCCAGCATATCCATTTTTAGTTACAGACAGTTAATTTAGTCATCTGAAATGCGGGCTGGAGACAAAGCATGCATTGGGGAATATGGAATATGATTTCCTGAAAGATTTGAATCTCACGATTTATGAAGTGCTCTGTACATTTGTGCAAATACGACATCCTAATACCTTTCAGCAGATATAAAGACCAGAGCTCTGGAATGAAGCCAGACTTACATTTAAAAGATCCATATCAGCAATCTGATAAGCTGGTGATCCCAGTACTTTTGGAGGCAACTCCTTAACAGTAATATCAATGAGGGACTAAGCAGGGGAAAAAAAAAAACAACTGTATGTAAATATTTCTTTACTGAGGCCTTGAGTATTTTAAGTAACACAAAGAATTTAAGTAACACCACAAATTGAAACAAAACTGTAACAACAACTTTCCTTCAGTGAAAATAAGAAAAAAAATCCATCATTTCAGTAACTGCCCTTTTAAAAAACAGACAAACCCACCCAACTTACCAGTATTTTCTGCACAGGAAGAGAATCTGAATTAACAGTGTTTTTTAAGGCCTGGAGCAACATAGTCAGTATTTCTGACCCTTGCTTTTCTTTCTTATTTCCTAGAATAATGCATATTTACAGTTAAAGCAGACCAAAACAACAGCCACTTTGACAATCACAACTTTAAGTACTGTAAGATCAAAAATATTCAATGTGTATTTATAAACATTTAACAAATACTTGATAGATTTGGATATCAAGTCTTGCTGTGAAGAACAGCACAACTGAAACCTCAAGGTTTAAATAAAGCCTCCAAGTTTTATCAGTAAAGTGGCAACACCTATGCATCATTAACAACCTTAACACTGACACACTAAAAAAGCTGTGAAATTTTGCATCCATCCAAAAAGTGCACTTTGTTTCTCTTATGCTTTTCAGTTAGGTCTTTCAATATAAGCGATTTCATTAAGAATACTCTGGACTTTAAAGCCTTCACAGAACAGTGAACACATTTTTAAATTAGGGAACAACTTCTATACATCTTAAAGACATCATTAGTATGAAAATCTACTTAAACAGGTCGCAACAGTCACATAACAAAGACTTTATGCTCATTTCAGTAATAAACTGAATGTCTCCATTTGTCAACATCAAGGTCTTGAGGAGGGGCTTGGCTGTTTTATGGAACTGGAAAGATTTCTTCAGCCAGAAAACCAGTTCAAGTGCTTTAATGCCTTCCTTACTGCTACATGCAATGCACTTGCACCCATACACTCTTGTGCCTTCCCTAATAATCCTTGCTGGAGTAGATCACTATGATTTTGTATTTGTCACACAAAGACGTAGGCATCACAAAAAGTATCAGGTGTTGCTTCAGAAAGGGCTGATGATGATGCCTACAACCAAGCTTTACCAGCAACGAACCAAGCACTACTTAAGGTCTGTTCTTAAAGAACAACTCTTAACTTGTCAGCAGTGACAAAAAATTACACTTTTTACCTGACTCAATGGCTGTTTTCACGTATCCATTTACGTCCTTCCATATAACATTCAGCATACAATCTACAAGATAATATAGTATTCTTGTTCAGTTTGTAATAAAACCATTGAACAACACTGCAGTTAAAATACAAAAAGTGTTAAAACAGCAGACTTTAACATAACCCAAAACTGACGCAAGCTTTCAATGCAAGTCTGAGCAGTTTTATTTAATGTAACACCAAAGCATTACAGCAAGTGGTTACTTCTCCTTGTGTTTCCCTCACCCACTTTATTTTCCAGAAAGTAAAGAGAATTTTGCCACTAAATTCTTACCAGGAACTTCTTTTCCAATTGCAATAAAGCCATCCTGAACTGCACTGATAAATGTGCTGGCATGCTTACAAAAAAAGGAAGGGCTACCGATCAGCGGATACTGAAGAGGCTCTAGGAGAACAAAAAAACCACAATCCATAACTCTTTTGTTTTGCAGTCTACTGGTAAGACAAGAATTAAAAATAATCAAGTATCTGTGTCCACTTACAGCATTTAACATAAACCCAACTTCTAGTATTAAAGATGACAACTGGCAGTTTTAAACATTTAAAGCATTTCATTCTAGTAGATATGTTTAAATGCAGCAAAACTGGCAGTTTCAGATAATGTGAAAGCACTTAAAAAAGAACTGTAACTCATATACCTAAACTAAGCACAAGTTTGTTTTGCTTAGCAAAGTCTAAGACTCCTGGTCCCATCAGGAAGTGAAGCAGCATTTCAATTCCTAAAAGCTGAATGGAAGGAACCACGACGAGTCCTGCTGTGCTAGAGCTCAAGTTCATCCTTGGTGTGGCTGGACTTGCAAATGGGTACGGACCTATATGGGTGAAGAAAAATTACAATGTCTTGCGTTTCACCTGCAATCAAGTGAAAGGAAAGATCCAGTAGACAAAAGCCCAAAATGAACATGAAAAGAAGAAATCACAGAATAGCACTGGCTAAAAGGGACACAAGCTATGCCATACACAAGTTACATAGTCACTCTACTGCCATATAGTCACTCCACTGCTATAAAAGAGAAGAAACTTTTACACTGAGCCCAAAACGTAACAGGTTTGGTTACGACCTCAGTTACAGTCTCACAGAACTAAGATGAGCTTTCTTTTATTAAGAAAGGGAACAAATGAAGAGCTACACATCCAGGATACTTCCACAACATAACTGAGGCTTCTAATTACAGCAGTCTATACAAGCTGTGAATTCTGGGTTTTCCATACAGAGAGGAAAAGAGGACATTCCTTTTCTCAGGCATTAAGATGTAAAGCTCAAGTAGATGTGATTTGACATGTATTTCAAGTACCCAAATTACTGATGTACCGTGATTGTATTGTGTACTGGGTTACTAAACAGGCAGAAACTAAAAATACTATAGAAATGATAATGGCATTGATAAACAGCACACGAATACATGAAAAGCTACATTTCAAACCAAAGCTCCTTTGTAAGAGAACATAATTCAGGACATGAAAACTGGTCCTCAACACGATTTGATTAGCACAATTTTATAAACTTGAAGTACTGACTATAGCAGCCTAATTTTAACCAATACAAATCACTACCACTGAGCTCTCCAACAAGCATACAGAAAAATTACTGTTTCACTGCAAATGAAAAAGCACAAAGGTGTTAACTAGAGCACACTGCTTTCAGCACCTGGAACAGAGTTGAAAGCAGGTTTGTATTTTAATACCTGATTTCTGTATAGGGGTTGCAGAGACTAAACTCTGGTTGCCTGGTACACGTGAGGGAGTTCCTTGCAATGCAGGAGAAGAATCCAGACTTAAAGTACTTTGGATTAATGGTACACAAACCTGCAAAGACATAAAGCATCCTCAGTGAAAACACGTATGACACATACAAGCTGTAAGCCACAAAGAACCATAGGTTTCAAGTATCACATAGACAGTACTGCTGCTCACAGCATCAGTATTACAGGCTTTCTGGGCACTTATAGTAACATTTTAAAGATGCTGTATAAAATAAGCATAGTGATACATGAATTAGAAATGGCTAGATGAAACAAAAATTCGTGTTAGGAAGATCTGACTGTACCATAACTAAAAAGGTGAGACTGTTTTTTCTTTACTTCATCCCTGAATTAACTATTTTTAACAATATTCAGAAACCTAATAAAAACATTATGTATATTCCAGCAATAATGTGAGTAGCAATAAAACATCTGCAACGTTTTTCTCTCTATATGCATTTTTCTAAATGCTTTGTGGTATTTTCAGCCTGCTTTCCTGTGACAGACTTTCCAAAGCACACATTTGGCCAGTGAAAGGACAAAGCAGTCTTTCTATACTGTGCTTAAGTTTACCAGTGTTCTGCACTCACTGGAGATTTTCCCCCAGATGCTCACACAACATTCAGATATGTCTCAAATTTTTCAGGGCTTTAAAAAGATTTCACATATAGTCCAAGCACTTGTGCTATACAAAACACACAAATCCAAAGGTCAGATTTGGTTCCTTAAGAATTTTATTTTAATAATAAATTAGAGAAGGAGAAAGCAGGCACAGAGTAAGTTACGATAACAAAGAGGGGATGTAGCTTCACACCCTCCACACAGGCTGATTAAGCTGTGATTATTTTCAGCTGTATTACCTGTTCAAAGTTGGCAGGCAGATGAGGTCCCAGCCTCATAAGTAAATACCACCAGACCTCCAGCTTTGTCAGGGCCAAAGCCTCTGTTCTCACATGGATCGAGCTCAGTGGCTGCATTAGTAATTTCAGCCTTTTAGCACTGCACAATATATCTTGAAGAGCAAGAAAATCATACTTTTAAGCAACATAAACAAACCACAGAACAAGAGGAGAATTTTTTAAACCATTAAGTTTTTTCCTAATATATATTAGCTTAAAATTCAATTAGTGACAATTTATAAAACTAAAATAATAGTAAATTCACCAACCTTTCAGACTATTTTACTGTTCTGTTATCTAGAACAACCCTGGAGACAGCAAGTCTCCGATACTAGATTGAAATGAAATCTACTGCATACCAACATAAACAGAAGGAAATTCACTTGTGCTTGCTATGTCAGAGTCCTGTCTGACAGTAAAAGAAAAACCAGCCTTACTGGAACAAGCATAATGAACACCAGTTGCACCATAGATTTTTATCTTCTGACAGAATCAAGTCCTTTGTTAACTAATTTATGGGAAACAATGATCCAAATAAATTAACGGATAAGAAACAAATTTAAATGACAATTTAAGTTAAATTCAGCTAAACTAAGAACTGTCCCCATTAAGCTTTTTCAGGGCATGCAGTAAAGAGAAACAATCAAAAAATAAATGTTGTGAATTTTTAAGACTTGTTCAGGTCTCAATTTCACATTTAGAGGAACTTTGTTTAACGCCTGTAGAATCCTGAAGCACTGTTCTTTTCCAATTACCCCACACAGTCCAAAGTAAGATCTACAGAATGTTTTATTCTTTATTTTTGCTGGTTGGACCAATTAAAGAATTACAAAAGAAATGTTTGTTAATTTTATTCTATTCATTTCTCATAGCAGAAAAAATTAGAACTACTGATTGAACTGCCCCTTTTCCTTAGAAAAAAACAACAAAAATCCAACTTGAATTTAACTTGGGCATATACACACAGTATATACCACTATATGTGTGTGTACATATATATTTACATCACTATGTATATACCACCCATATACTATGTGCGTATCCAGTGGTGCGCGCCATGGTATCGACCACTACTAGACAGAATATTTTCTTCCAGTTATGTAAAGTGACTGCAGTCAAAACGGTTCAGGTTAACTTTTTCAATCTACCTGGATTTAGAGCAAAATTATCTATTAGACTCTTCCATGCAATGAAGGCTATTTTCTTTACCACTGGTGAGCCACTACGAAATCCAAGTTCCTCCAATTGTAGCAATGAGTTGATAAAACTGCCGCTACGATGCAGAGTCTGAAGATAAAGATGTTCAGAATTAAGATATTGTGTTATCAAAAATTCCCTCCCTAATGACTCCTTACTGTAGAACTTACTGCTTTTCTGCTTACCTTTCCAAGTAATCTGACAAACAGCGGCCATAATTTTAAAACATATGTCTCATTTTTTGTAGAAAACAGTTTATGAAGTTCTGAAATTAATTTCTACAGACAGAAAGAAACATAATTTCTATAAGAAATATATTCAATTACTTGAAAAAAACTCATACCAGTGTCTGGAAACCTGACCAACCTTGAACAATGCTCTTGCTAAATCACTATTTAATTCTGTACCACACAGCATTTGCTGGTAAATCAGTCAAATGATGCTACCATCTGATTACCTTCTCAGTTGAAGCTTATAGCTGGTTTTAATTATTCTTACAGTGGCAAAATCAAAATCCATTTCCTCAAATATCTGTAGTCTCGATAAGTCTAAACACATTGTGACCCTAAAACCAACCTGGCTTTTGGGGTTTTTTGTAAACATACTTAACTTCCACAGTGAATAAGGTAAAATAAATAAGGCTACAGTTCTGAAAGTGAAGGGGAACATGAAAAGCTTCATCAAAAAGGCTAAGTGTGCTGTTGTTAAACAGGGCTGGGAATCTTCTAATGGGCATGGAAAATGCTGATGTACTTGGTGCCTTTTCTTGCCTCTACCTTTATACAGGCCTCCAGTGTCCGTCTCCCACTACCTTTTAATAAAATTTAAAACACCCCAAGCAATCAACCAACAACCCCAATTACTACAGCTGTTGCCCCTGGAAAAAAGGCAGAGCATTCCTACTCACTGTGGTCATGAGGTGCTCAGTGACAGCTGCCACCTCCTGCTGTTTCTGGAGAAGCAATGGCATGCCCATCTCCAGGGCAGTGGCACCTCGTAACTGCACCTTATGAGCTGAATGGACAACCAGGGGAATGATCAGTTTTGCCCACCTCACAGCCTCTTCTCCCATCTCAGCTGGAGTTTGCTCCATTAAGCTAGATCCAAAAAACCAAATATGGGTATTACAAATCTCCAACAGACATACTGCTCAGACACGCAAAGATAATCTTGGTATCACCAATAAATGCTCTAACTCAACACAGAATTTACAGGAAACCATGCTAAACAATTTTATTTATTTTTGTAAGCAATTGCATTTTGACAGCTCACTTAAAACTGCAAAGCTGAAGTGTTACTTCAGATAAGCTTCTCTAAAAGCAGGACAGACATCCTACCACAGCTTTTTAGGCAAACGAGCTGAACTGAGAGCCTGAAAGGAACATACTATCCTTTCCTTATCAGTGACCAAGTGCTAAGTTTGATATTAACCATCCTTTGTATGTTCTTAGCAGTACAGAGCAGTTCCCAAAGGCCATGCATGCTGAAAACAATACACACCTGCTTTTGAAAAACAACTGAAATCCTGCAGCAGCCCAGGTTTGCACAAATTCAATGTACATTAGCCTAGTCAAATGTTCAGTTTTTATCCTTCTATTATGGAGCTGCTGGAGCACAGTCTGACAGACATTTACACTATCCCACACATGCCAGCAAGACTTTCAGAAACAGCAGGACCTGGCCTATATTCAAACCACCCTGCAGTAACCAGCTTGTCCCCAGAAGTCATTAAATTTTGCCAGGTGTCCTCTCTTTGGCACAGGTATGTCAAATCCCCATCACTACAGCTGTACTAAGGAAAACTGCTGCCTTTTGGGTGATTTTATTAAAGCCAGAGGACAAGCAGTTCTCAAAAAAACATTGTGCCTGTCATCAGCCTAACTTATGAACAAAAGCACTGTCCTACCTCTGTTGTCAACCAGCCTGAGACCCAGTATCTGTTTATTTTCAGAGAGAACTACATACTTTTTAATAACTATGTATAGTCATGTATATATACAGTACTTAAACCATTTAATAAGACATGTAATTTTCCGGAAACAATTGTCTACTGCATCCCAGGTTTGCAAAAGAGGTACTGGTGTACAATTAGTCAGATGCAAGAAGTTGCTAAATAGTATGTAAAATATAATATTACAATTCTCTGCTGCAGAAAACCAATATATTCGAGATAAGGTGAGCAAATGAACAAATAATTACTGCTTTAACTATTTTACTGTAAAATGAATTTGTAGTTCAAACTTAATGCAAAATAAATAGCAAAGATATAAGCTCAAGCTATTTACTAATAAATTAATATGAAGTAAAGGCAAAATTGATTATTCTAGCGCTGCTGACCAAAAGAATGCATTCTTGGTGTTGGTCCTAAAAATATCACCTATGGAATTAAACAGTAATCTCAAAAGTGTTATGAGATACACTGCCATAAGATTTTTAAAGCACCAAGGAAACTTTTGAAAATAAGAACCCATATAATGAGAATTTCTCATTAGGTTATGAAAACAAAAGCTAAAATGTAAGAACATGACTCGTGAAGCACACATGAGACTTCGGACAGAATTCTTAACAAGCCATTAAAAATTAAAACACTGCAAGTTTATCTGAATATTGACTACTTTCTGCATCAGAATCAACTGTCGTATTAACATTAATGGAATATTCTGCAAATGAAGCTGTTCAGAAGAACCACTGCTGAACTGACAGCAACACAGACGGAAGTTAAAGACCACACAGCTGCTTGTTTACTCTCCAACCCCCAGGGGGATGAGGGAGAGAAATAGGGGAAAAAAACCCCAACAGTAAAATTCACAGGTTGTGATAAAGACAGCTTAACAGCACAGAAAAGGAAGTGAAAATAATGATGATGATAAAAGAAATGGAATATAGAAAACAAGTTACATTCAATGCAATTGCTCACCACCTGCTGACTGATGCCCAGTCTGACCCTGAGCAGCAGCCCCCACCCAGCTTTTCCCCCAGTTTGTATACTGAGCAGGATGCCTATGCTATAGAATATCCCGCCTTGGCCAGCTGAGGTCAGCTGTTCCAGCTGTGTCCCCTCCCAACTTCTTGCGCACTCCTGTCTGGATTATCCCTAGGATGGAGTTAACTTACTTCTTAGTAGCAAAGTGTTTTGGCTTTAGTTTGAAAATAATGCTGATAACACACCAACGTTTTAGTTGTTGCTAAGTAGCATTTATCCTGATCAATGACTTTTCATTCTCTCATGCTCTGCCAGAAAGCTGGGGCACAAGAAGTCCGGAGGGAGCAGAGAACAGCTGACTCATACTAGCCAAAGCGGCATTTGATACCATAGACCATCATGCTTGGTATACAAACCGGGGATGGTGGTAGGGAGGCAGTGTGTGAAGTTGGTCAGGGGGAACTGATCACTGCTTGGGAACAGGCTTGGTATTGGTCAGTGAGCAATTGCTTTGTGCATCACTTGGTTTTCCTGGGGCTTTTTTTCCCCTCTCTTCCTCCTTTTCATTACTATGATAATATTTTATTTATTTCAATTATTGTCCTTAGCTCAACCCACAGGCTTTACTTTTTTTCACCATACTCTTCCCCATACCACTGGAGGAGAACAAGAAGGCAGCTTCACAATGCTTGGTATCACGGGTTAATCCACAACAATTCTTTTTGACACCTTCACAATAACAAGTTTTGATTGGAATGTGCTATTTCAAATGCACAGCTTTTATTACTGTTTAGCTATTAACTGACATGCGCCTGTGCTTGCCTTGGGTCTTGCTTGCCTCACTGTATGTGACAGTCTACTTCTTCTTAGTGGCTGCTTTTTACTTCCACTATACTGCTGATCATCTGACTGTTGCACCTTGGAACATTTTGGTAACAACAGTGGCAAGGCACCTAGGCTGGCAGATGGCCAGCGCATCACTGCTGTTTCTATGCTGCTGTACTGTACAGGCTGGAACTCCAGTGTGAACTTGAGTCAAAGGGACTGTGATCTGTGTATAAGCCCACAGGGGAGCAGGACATCACATTTTCTTCTGCATTTTCAGCAGTTATACCTCTGAAGGGGCTGTGGTCCAAGGATAAGCCCATGCTGCAGCAGGTACACCTGGAAGCATCAGTGGCTGTGCAACAAGTTTTGCTGCTGAAACACCTCAAAGCGTATGGCCACAGATAAGGCCACGGCAGAGCAGGTACACTCCTGGAAGGACTGCAGTCGTGGGTGAGGCCATGGTGGAGCAGGGCTACTCCAGAAAAGATGGTTGCAGTGGGTAAGGTCACGCTGGAGCAGGTATATCTCTGAAAGCATTCTGGCCCATGAAGAAAGCCATTAGAGGCTGATGCACCTCAAAGCAACTATGCCATGGTTAAGTCTATGCCACAACAGGCACCTCCGGAGAGAAGGTGGCTCATACATCAGGCTCCACTTGGAGCAGGTACACCCCTAAGAGACTGCAGTCTGTGGATAAGTCCAAGCAAGAGTAGGGATAAAGGGAGGAGTCCATTGCGAAGTTAAACCCAATTGCTTGGCTGAAAGGGACCAGAGGTTGAGACTGCAATGGAAATACCTTTACATTGCTGTAACATGGGGCTTCAGTTGCACGTTACAGGAATCCCTCTTTGCTAGCCAGGGGAAGAGCAAGAGGAGGAGCTCGTTGCAGTGTTAAACCCTATAACCTGGCTCAAAGTGACCAGGGCTGCAAACTGCAATGGAAATACCTTTAAATTGTTATAATCCATGATCTGAGTTGCATGTTACAGGAACTACTACAGCCTGATCCAATGGAGGACAAGCCTTACAAAAAGCAGTGCTTATACCAATAAGGCCTTTTTGCTTCTCACAACATCCCACCAGCAAGTAGGCTGAGGGTACACAAGGAGATGGGGCAGGGTGGATGGGGACACAGCCTGGACAGCTGACCCTGATTGACCCAAGGGATATTCTAGGCCAGATGATGTCAATGCCAGCATGTAAAGCTGGGGGAAGAAGGAGAAAGGGCAGGTGTCTGGAGTGACGTCATTTGTCTTCCCAAGTCACCATTACATGGGATGTAGTCCTAATCTCCTGGAGATGGCTGAGCACCTGCCTGACCACGGGAAGGAGGCAATGAATTCCTTGGTTTGTTTACGTGCATGTGCAGCTTTTTCTTTTCTTGCTACACTGTCTTCATCTCAATCTAGAAGTGTTCTTTCACCCTTCTGGTTCTCTCCCACATCCCACTGGGGGAGCGAGCACATAGCTGTGCTGCTGGCTGGGGTTAAAACATGACATTCCCCCTCTTCCCAGCCTCCTTGCTGGTGGTGTGGCATGAGAAGCTGAAAAGTAAGCTGACTTAGTGCAAACACTGCTTAGCAGCATCTAAAACATCAGTGTGTTATCAACATTACTCTCATCCTAAATCCAAAACACAGCACTGTACCAGCTACTGAGAAGAAAATTAACTCTAATCCAGCCAAAACCAGGACAACACTGTAGGAAGAGTCTTAAACATACTGAGCAATTGCAAGAGTATTCGAAACAATTGTCTTTAGCATACTTGTGCCATTAAGATTTTGTATTGGTAGTTTTCAAAAAACCCCTAGGTGTCTCTTTTAACAATTTAACATTGCAGTGCACGTACCGTATAACAACATTAAGTGCTTCATATTCAACCACCATAGACTGTACGTCTCCCTTAGTAAGTATCGTTTCCAGGGTAGAAATAATACTGGACACCTGAGGAAATAAGAACATTAGAGTCGGCACCTAAATCCATGATTTCCATGAGGAGCTGGAATTATAAAATTTCATTTCCCAGGACCATGCCCTGTGTTTGGATTATGCTAGGTCTAGTTTTAAGGTTAGAGCTGTCACAAAACTGGAGTATTTACAGCATTTCTCCCCCATGCTGCTTCACTGGTATCTAACAAAACTGCTCACATTGCAGTTTCTCCCTTGGGAGAAGCAATAATTCCTTGGCTCTTTCCCCTTTGCAGCTGCTTTTACTTGCCCAAGAACCTAGGCTCTATACTTGGCCATCAAATTTGACAGAAAATTACCTTCAGATTCAAAAGCAACTTAGTAGAGAGTGACCAAGAGACTGCACAAGCCTCGGCTCCCTAGGAAATCAGGCCACCAAAAAAAAACCAAAACAACAAAACAACCCAGAACCAAACCAAAAACAAAACCTAAACTGAATAAACTTACCTGTTTTTTAACAATTTCAGAAGGAAACGTCTGCTTAGAGATCACCCAAAGTGCCCGAGTGCGAGTGTTTTTGTCTGAAGTTTTTACAGCAACACTGTTCACTATCGAAAGCAAGTCTTGTATTTCGGTTGCTAAAAGCAGAATGCACAGCACTAAGATTCTGTTCATGCAATTTCAATCAGCTTCTTAGCAAGTTTCAGCTCATTTTTTTTTCAGTTAATATTACCAAAAGATCCATTCAACTAGAAGTCCCAATGGACATGATTTCATAACTTTAACATTACTTTTTTACAGTTTCTCCCAACATAAACTAGTGAAAAAGCTGAAGATGTATAAATATACAGATACCATTAATGCAGCACATCTGTATTATCTTCATAAGAAACCACAAAACTCAATGATAACTTCACCCAAAACCTCTAGAGATTAAGTATTTTAATTACTCAAAATTTCCTGGGGCTTCCAGTAAATTCAGCAGCATTTTGATCAATTTCACTGCTATACTGATATAGATAAATTCATTTTAGGGTCTACAAGAGGCTTTAACAATAAAGACAGTGGGAAAGCTGTAACTGAGATAACAGTGAGCTCATTACACGAATAACAATTAGGTTTAACACAGGCCTTACACTCAGCTAGGAAGACACACGAAAAAATCATGTATTCCTTCAAGACTCAAAACTACTAAGCCTAATTTTTTTACAAATTTGGGCTTTGTGGGTAAATGATCTCACGACCAAACAAATATAAGCTCACATATACTCCTTTCCTCAATGGCACGGGTTCAGCAGTAGCAGTCATTTTTCCCCTTCTTGGTAGCTGATGCCACGCTGTGTTTTTGATTTGTGGCCTGAGAACAGCGCTGATAACACCAATGTTTTTAGTTATGGCTTACTGATGTTTGGTCTGGCGAAGGACTTTTGGAGCCTCATGCTCTGCCAGGGAGGAGGGGAAGCCAGGAGGAAGCAGAGACAGGACACCTGACCCAA
>JAOEHY010033360.1:0-23194 GCA_025447955.1 Psilopsiagon aurifrons
TGCTCCAGTGGAAGGTGTTCCTGAAGACTAAAACTTCATGTCCTTTCCTGCTCCCAAGTGGTTTAATGGCTCCATCTTGTTGCATTGCTGATGCCCTACCCTGCAGAAATTTTGATTCCCTGACACGCGGTTTGATTTGTGGTGCACTGTTGTTTCCAAAACGTGGCACAACCCCCAAAACCATGTGGCCAGATAACCCTGGATACTGAGCTTTAGGAGTAATTCTTTTCTCAGTTTTAGGGAGTCAGACACACATGTTGTATCCATCACATCTACCAGACTTAATTATCGGGACATCAGTTACCTGCATCTCCCTGTTCGTTGAACTTGGGCCACGTATCCCCAAATCTAGTAGTTAAATGGAAACTACATGCTATTTCAAGAACCTCGCCTCTCTGAATTAATTCACCTTCCCCTGGGGCACCTGGATAATTGATGTTATAATTTGGTTCATATATTATTAATGATCAAGTATGATCCGAGAGCAAGGGGTTTGCAGGGAAGGGAGCGGGGCTGTCGGTGACAGTCTGGATTCTTCCCAAGGGAGATGCTCACAAGAAGCCATAAGACGATGTTATTTCATGTGAGTCTTCTCATGGTAGATGCTTGGTGGGCTGTGCTGGGCTGTGTTTGTAACTGGTATTAGCAGCATGAATGGGCATTTGAAGGCTCTGCTACTTTTTTGGCTGGAGTGTGAAACGCAGCAAATGTTTTTGGCACTCGGTGCTTTCAGTAAATCACTCTGAAGAGGTCTGCATGTTAGTGGTGTTCCACAGCTCCACTCCCAAAACCTTATTAACATAAAGCTGTAGTAATAAAAGATGATTTAAGTCAAGCAGCAGTAACCTCCATCTGTAGTGATCCAGAGGAGCCCCCAAAACACACCTGAAGAAGCTGATCAGGATTCATTCCTAAGGTTGGCTGTGATTTCGTTACAGCAGTGGCTCCTCCTGAGGGTGAAGAAGGGGAAGGAGCCAATTTCTTTGCTTTCGCTCTCACGGGTGATTCTATGTCTTGCCACTTCTAATGTTCAGTGTGGAGCCCCAGTTCCTAGAAACAGTGATTAGAACAGGACCTCAGGTTCCTTCATTGCTGGGTGCAGGGGAACCCAAAGGTCACTCAGTTACAGACATCAGAAACCAAGAAGGGAGCAAAAAGAATCCACTGGCATTTTTTGCCATTGCATGAACTTTAAGACACCCACAGGATTTTGGACCAGAATTTGCCCAAGGGATCTGCCCTGTAGTCAGTGCGGTGTCTGAAACCCTGTGGTGGTGACTGCATCAAGCTGCTTTGTGGAGAAGGAGATGCTTTCTTGGAGATCACATCCATCGAGCTCTGTAAGTGATGCGCTATGTAATTATTGCTGCTGTTGGTTTCCCCTGAAGAACTTTGTATTTGCAGCCAGGTCTGATGTCCATTCAGCTGGACTGAATCTGCTGTGCTTGAAAGGCACTGATGACATTGCAGTTCTGCAGCCCTATTGTGATGCAGAGCCAACTGACACATAGGAAATGCTGGCTGGTTTGTGCTGGTACGTAAGAGGATCACAGTTCATAATGGGCAGACCTTCAAAAGGTTCAGTTGGATTCAAGTATGTTCAAGAAACTGAAGAAGGGGAAGGAGCTTGTGTGAGCTGCCCAGACTCCTCTGCTTTGGAAATGGATCAGGGCATTTGGGGAGAGAACAGCCCTGCTTCATGTGATTTCTTTTGTGCTTTAGATGTGGTGGAAAAAAGAACGAGAAGGATGGTTTTGCGTGCGAGAAGTTGGTCTCAGTAACAGCTTTCCCTGCAGCTTGCTCGTGTTTTCCCTCCAGATCCTTCATGAAACCAGATAATGCAGGAGCACAACAGCGGGCTCGGAAACACAACCATCAGTGGAAAATCCCAGCCCTGGGGCTTGAGGGGCAGTGAACTTTCAAAAGCATTTGCTCTCTTCAAAACCTGTGTGGGTCTCTGCTCATCAGTGCAGCAGCATTCCAGGGCCTGGCCGTGGCACTGGTACGTGTTCATGGGTCTCATGTCTCGGCCTGGCGAGGCAGGAACGTGTTTGTTTGGCAGGAGAGGATCCATAGCAATTTCTATTCCTCTCCGCTGGGCTTTCCCAGTATTTGGGTACTCAGAGCTTTTGTTGCAGGGCGGTAAATCTGGAGGTCTGCTCTACCCACAGCATCACACATGGACAGTAGGGATGCTCAGCAGTCAGTTGCAGATGAATTGAGTTCTCTGATCCCTGAGAACTCAGACCTGGAGTCCCCCACACTGCATGTGTACGCGCATCCTGTGAGCATGCACTAGTGGTTTGAAGACAAGGGCTTCAGCAGTGTGCTCAGGGTGATGGAGATGTCTGCTGCCCACTCCCAAGCTAGAGCCCGGGTAGAGGCTTTCAGGGCACAGCTCCTATCATCTGGTGTTCTGGGGGTGGGGAGCTGCTCTGGGCTGTGCCGGGGGACCTTCCGCTTGGACAAGAAATCACTGTGTGCCACAAAAATTAGTTCTCACTGGACATACTTCAGAGCTCTTCCTGTGGCCCTGAGCTGGGGGCAGCAGCGAGTTGGGTTTGGCTCAGCTGCTCTTCCCATCGGTTTTAAGTGCTATGACCTGTTTTTGTCTGACACGTTTCTCATTAACTCTTTGTCAAAGCACCAGGAAGCCTGCTTAATTGCAGGCAGAGTGCTGAATTTATGAGTTCATCTAGGCTTCATGTCTACACATTGACAGAGGTGTTTCTTTGGATGAAGTCTTTTTCTCTTCATTTTGCAGCAAGAATGGACTTTCTGTTTCAGTTCCTTCTGAAAGTCATAAATTGCAGCGGTCCCTCCCTTCCCTTTATTTAAAAGAAACACAACAAAACTTCATGGCAACAGTTTATTGCTCTAAATCAGCTTGTGGGTCATTAAAGCAAAAAGTGGGGAGGGGGAAGGGAAAAATCTCCCTCGAACTCCTGCCAAATAAAATGCGAACATCAGCCAAACTGTCAGAGGCAGATCCTGCAACTATGGGATGAGAAGGTTTATTACACTTTCAGCTTCTGGGGAGGGATGTTATAGCAACAGGACACTGGGTCACTGATGGCAAACTCATGGTTGCTCCGTTTCTTCATGCACACTAGGAATCCATTAAGCTAACTGACGACAGATCCCTCGGCATTCCAGTCCTACGGCACACCTCTGCGGAGGCCAAATGTTGGACGCTGCCCATTAAAACGTGAAAGAAACAACCCAACAGAGAGCCCACAAATTAGAGGAGCAGGAAACCTCAAATGATGTGCAAAAAAAATTGTAAACGGGCAGGAGAATTTTTCCATAACTTTTGCTTCATAACTCAGCATTTCTGATGTGAATAAATCATGAAACAGAGCCTGTGCGAGATCAATGAGCCTTTTGGATCCCGAGCCTGCCTGCTGCTGAGCAGACAGCAGATGAAGCTGCAAAGTGAGTCCTGGAACATGACAGCGATTTCCTCTTGGCTGGGTAGAGATGAGTCTGAGCCGCAGCCACAGGCAGCGTTCAGGGCTTTGGTCCAAGACGTGTGTCTGCTGTGGCCAGTTCAAAGCCCCGTAACCCAAAGGAGCATGGAGGTGTGTGTTTGTTTTAACCAGGTAGAGTGAAGAGGAGGAGGACGGGGATCTTGGAGTAGGGAAAAGGTGGGATTATGTGGAGAGAGAGCAGCGCCTCGGCAAGGCAAAGTCATGGCGCTGGAACTGGCAGGGAAGAGGAGAGTATCTGGATGAACTGTTGGATTTGAAGACAAAAGTGATGGAAGGTGCCTTGGGGTAATAAATACAAATATATCCTGGAGTCACCATCTGCAGCAGAGGGAAAAAAAGATGAACTTTTGGGTTTGGCCTGTTCAATGGAAAAAAAGCACAGAAATCCGTGCTTGGGTGTGTGGGATAAAATGGAAGGCTGATCAGAGGGAGAGGAGGCGAAGGAAGTGCTCCCACAATTATTAACTTTATGGGAATGCCCACAGGCTGCAATCCAGATGAAAGCTTGCTTTTCCAGCCTGTCTGCAAGTGCACATGTCTGCCCAGACCATGGAGTTTAACTTGGGGAGGGGAGGCAAAACGTGTCCTGCACCAAGCCATCGGTCATCTTCAGAGCCTCAGTTCTCTCTCCGTGGTGGTCATGTCTAAGCATTAAAAAGTGGTTTATTTGCATCCCAAAAGGGAGCCTTCAGACAGAAAATCTCTTCTGCTGCTGACCATGACTTGTAAGGAGTTGGTTTGAAGAATTTCAGCAGAGGAAATTCTGATTCCCTTCTGGTCTGAACTGGAAGAAGATGTGGTGAAAGGCTGCAGTTTGGTTTTCCGGAGTGTTTTAAGGTGGGAGAAGAGGGACTTTGACTGTTACTCTGCATGTGCAGGTCTGACAGAGGCAGCAGTATGGACTGCAGGTGGTAGTTCAGGATTACTACTGGATTTCTCAGTGTTTTCTAAGTTGTGACATAACCTTCATACAGAGCATCCGAAAAGATCGTGAGGGGGTGTGTGTCTGGAGATGTCAGCCACAGGGAACTGGGCACTGGTCCTGCAGCATGTCAGATGCTCAGCATTACACAGACTGTATCTCACCATGTCCAGTTTGACACTGGGTTAGACAAATACTAAAGCATCCCAGTGAGTTAGCATTTAAGGTGTTTGCCAGCCTTGGAGTTACCACCTGTATGTCTTTCTTCAGGTGCAGGGGAAAGGCACATACTGTGTGTTTGCAAATCCTGATATTTGAATGGAATAATAGTCATTTAAAGGCAGGATTCATGAGACATGGCCTGTGTTCTTGTAGGTAATGCCTTGCTTTTATTTTTGTACCAGTGATAAACTGCAAGTATCCAATGAATTTCTTCCTGGGGGAACAGTTGGACTTGATGATCTTAAAGGTCTTTTCCAACCTCGTTGCTTCTCTGATTCTATGAATACCTAAGTTCCAGGAACTGAAGAGCTAGTAGTTTAACCTGTACTTAACCTTTGTTTTCTCCTGGATCGTGGGTACACAGGAAAAAGATGCTATTATTAATCAGGCAGATGATGTTCCTTGGAAATTAGAAAGCTAAATGAACCTACACTTAGAAGTGTTTACAACAAGCATAAGCCATTCTGAACAGCTTTGCTAATCATCTGTCCGCATCGTTCCATGCTAACGTGGTTGGTCTTCGCTCATTCCTGATGAGTGTTTCTTCCTCAGAACTGGTGAGTGAGTGAAGCTGCCACACAGGGCTACAGTGAAGGTCAGAGGCAGCTCTTTGGTGTATATAAAAGGCAGCACACCTCAAATGCAGAGCTGGGGATGAGTTTCTGCTTCTGGTGCAGCAGAATCCCGGGTTTCTGCTCTGTAGTGCAGGAGGGGTGGGAATGCTAAGGAAGAGATGTCACTCAAGGGATACACCTACAAGGCTGAGAACTTGATCCTGTGTGTCTTGACTCCCTCTTCAGCAGCTTAATTGCAGCTTTCAGCCCATTGCAACTGCAAAGGGAAAATGTGTTAGCAAAAATCCTAGGAAATTCCCTAGTTAAAAATAATGCCTTTCACTAATACATGGAACAGGGTAGGAGAACTCACATAATTGCTTCACTGTGTCCAGCTGGAAAGTGATAACTTGCTGCTGTTTAACAGCTGTGCTGCTGGTGATGCTCTGTCCACTCTCTTCTCCCTCCATAGCATTTATTATGTTTTCAAGCTGTTCCAGTTTCCTTATTGATCAGGAGCAGTGATACATGAAGCACCAGTCAGGGATGCTGCTGGGCCTTGGTTCCTGATGCCTTGTTCTATTTATGGGTGTCTGTGTGAAAAACAGGGGTTTGGGTTCTCAGGGCTTCATACAACCTCTTTCTTTCTCATTTTGACCTGTCAGGTTTCACACCCCTGCTCGGGTTTTACAGCTCCACGCAGATAAAACCACAGATTTTCAGGTGATGTTTAGCTAGGACAGGACCTCCTTCTCAAGTGTGGAGCCTGGTGCAGAGCCCTGCAAAGCTCTGGGTGAAATAGAGCTGAATTCTGGCTTTGCCCTGAGCCATCTAAGTGTCTTCAACCGAACAATTGTAGACTGTGACAGAGAGTGTCTGCAAGATACAGCTGTGAAAAGAAATGGACTCTGTGTAGTCCTGGGGTTTGCTGTGTTGTATTCCCAGGGTGACTTAGTTTCACTGATTGCTGCTGTTTAGATCGCTGGTACTGGGAGGTCACTGGGCTGCTGCTTATTCAGACTGTTAAAACTAGATGCTATTTGCCCAGACTGCTTGGCTTGGACGAGTTACACACTTTGATGACTTGAGCTGGGTGGGCACTAGACTGGAGTGTTTCTGAAACAACTGGAACCCTGAGCCTCTTACTCATGGACTGTTCTGATGTATTTCCTTGGAGATTCTGCTAACCAGGAACTTCAGATTATGCCTAAGAGCTCGTTGAGCCTTGTCACACGTCTCTATTAATGATACATCATCCAGCTTTTTCCTTTCTATTTCCTGCTTGGAAACCTACATTGCAAATAATTCTCCTTTCATTCTCCTTTCTGTAGCTGTCACTTGCTGTCAGTCAGATGTGCCATGTGTTTCTTCTCCTGTTCCTCTGCAGATTGCCGATGACCTGGGCAATGAGAAGTTCTGTGTTGATGCTAGCCCGAGTGGAGCTGGGAACTGGCTGAAGTACATCCGTGGGGCCTGCTCCTGTGAGGAGCAGAATCTGGCCGTGTGTCACCTCAACGACCAGGTATGATGATTTAGCCGTGGTTGTTCTGGAATCTCCCATTCATTCCCAAGTTTTCTCTCACACCATTGCTGCATAGAACCAAGTCTTACAGCTTTCTCTCCTGGTGTTAGTTGGTGGTTCCTACTTTTATTGCCACTGAGGATAATTCTTCTGGAGTGTGAAGCTCCAAAGGATAAAGGTGGCTGTGAGGGTGTTTGGTTGTCATGAAAACCAAAAGAATAAGATGCAGATATAGATAGAAGTATGTCAAACAGTCCATAAGCATGAGTGTCTGAGAGCTGGTGTGTGCTTTCATCAAACTCAGTGGATTCACAAGTAGCCAAGGTGCCTTTTGGATACAACCCCTTGTATCTGAACTCTTAGACACTCCAAATAAAACATCTAGATTGCAAACCTGAGTTCTTCATCCTGGTCCTAAGAAACACTGAACAGTGAATATTGAAGGCAAAGTGGTGGATGTGCTTTAGAAGCGAATCCCCTCACTTTCCCTGTGGGATATATTTGGAAAAGTGAATTTGTGTCGACTTCAAAGTTTCTTTCTTGTGCACAACCCCCCAGGTGCAGTTTGGGCAAGGGGAGATTCTGCAGGGTGCTGCTGTGCTGAGCATCCTGGCGAGGCGCAAGGAAGCTCTCGGACGGTTTTAGCTTGATTTCGTTTCGTGTTGCTTACAGGGTACAGTTTTGCTTTCCAAACCAGGGACTCAAAACCCAGGGGGAGGCTTTACCCTTCCTGTTGAATGGGCATGCAGAGATTTGGGGGTTGTTTGTACCTAAAGAACAGCTTCTGCAATAAAAGATTAGCCACAAAATAAGTAATCGGCATTGTGGTAAGAGCCGGGAGAAGCTTTTCATCAAACCCATTTGCTTTTCAGGAAAAAAAATGACATTTTTACATGGGGAGATGGCCCTTTGTGCCTCCCCAGACCACATTCTGTTCTCCTTTGCACTCCTGTAGCTTGGGAACATTCCCAGGAACGCACAGGGAATTTCCCTGCATTTTTAGTTGAGTCGCTGACAGCAGAATATGGACCTCTGAGTGGTTTTGATTGTTTGGTCCAATTTCCAGGTTAAACCAGATTTAGGGAGTGATGAGCTGAGGCATTTCAGTACCTGCTCTTCAGTTGTGGAAGTGATTTTCAAATAGAAGACCACATGAGCCACTGTTCTTTATATCTGTCTGACTCAATAGGTATTTGGAAAGAGTAAAAGCTCCTTGGCTGGCTGAGGTACTTGTGTTTCTAAAGGGGGACTGAGGAGGAATGCTAGGAGAATGCTGAGGTTTGCTTACTGCAGCTGGAAGGTGGTTCATGACTTTGGTTTTATTTTCTCGCGTTGCTACTGCTGCCTTCACAGGGCAAATGCTGCAGCAGTTCAGTTGTTCTTACTCAGGAGGCTAAGAGTAAACTGGGTCTGTGTAATAAACAAAGTACCATTGAGGTTCAGGAGGATGCTGCTGCTTTTGTGTGACATATAGTGGAGAAAAGAAGGGTTAACAGGGGCTGCGGTGATGGGAAAATCGGGCTCATGTTTAATAAGCCAAGCTTGTATGTGTGTGTGTAATAAAGATAGTTTGTAAGTGTTTTATGCTAATAAATACATAAATATTGGGTGACTGCTCAGGATTCCTGCGTATGCAATACAATGCCTTAAGAAGAGGAAATCAAAAGCAATGTGGCTTAATTGAAACAAAGGGAAGGCGATTCTAAAGGAGGAGAAAACCAGCTGAATACAGGCAAAACGTGGCCCCATCCCAGGGCCACGCGAGGCCAAACTTGTCCGTGTTCTGTTCTCTGCAGCAGCAGTGAGCACAGATCCCCGTGTGTCAGTGCCAGGGTGCTGCTGGAGTTCACTGTTCGCAGGATGAGAACGTAAAGCATCTGCTCTTGAGCTCATTGGGGTTGTCCGTCCGTCCTTCCCTCCTGCTGCAGTTGGTGGGGCTGTGTTTTGATCTCAGGACACGCTGCAGTTGTTTGCTCCGGTTTCTAATGTTCTTTATCCCCGAAAGTACAAACGTGGTGCTGCAGGGAAGCAGGGATAAACAGGAGACGTAACTCAGGCAGCAGGTAAACAGAGCTGGTTCTGATGAAGGATACCTAAATAATGAGGTAATGCCGGGCTCTCACCCCGCGTGTTTCATCTCCATCTCTTGCCCTGACTTTGCAGACATCCCACAGCCCCCACCTTCTGCTCAGGGATGTGCAGCTTCGGTTGGGCTGTGAGAGCAGCCTCGGCTCTGCGTTAGCCCTGCCGCTGTAATCGCACCCACTGCTTGCTGAGCCCTGCAAACTGTTGCAGCCACAGCCAGGTTGCTGCTGCACCCCTCTGCATCCACAGGCACAGCACAAATCCCGGTATCGATTCCAGATGGGAAGGGGATTCCTCTGGGTATTTTTACTTTCCATTTTCCCTTCTTTCTTAGCACGCTGTGCCCAGAATAACTTGATAAAAACCAAGCAGTGTGCTATTTCCAGTCGCCTGTGAGAGCACTGCCCAATCCCCACTTGGATTTTTAACTCTTGTGTGTTAAATAAACACAACTAATATTAGGAAAGGTGCCCCTTTTGTTGTGACAAATAAGATGTAATAATGCGTGGTGTTTTGATATGAACATCAGTGATTTATACATGTAAATATTCTGATGGAGTAGGAAATGTGATGGTTTTTTGGTGCACAACAAATAACAAAAGGCAAAGGAAACCCGGCAGCACTTGTAATGAATTCAGACCATCGGTAGCCTGATGGCAAGATGAAGTTAATTATTATAATGAAATGTTTGATGAAATTAATGTGACTCCAGCAGAACCTAACTTTTCCCTAATGATTAACGAGGCTTGCTCCGTGTTTCTGGAAGGGCTGTGACAGACACGGGCTCCGGCACAAGGAGGTACTTTGTTCTGGGAGCCGAAGGGGCTCGGCGGGGCTCGTGGTTGCAGTCCTGGAGGATTTTTTCCAGTGTCTGAGTTGAGAATGGACCGAGGAGCTGGGTGAGCCTCTGAGACCGTGGCTGGGCTCTGCCGGTCTGGTTGGGGGTCACCACCTGAATGAGAAGTGGCTGTTAGTGTCTGTTTTGAGCTCTTTTGCCTCCGTGCTCGCTCAGAGTGGTGGCACAGGGCGAGTTGTTTGTCTGAGTCAAGCCCCAAGCTTGGTGCTGGTTCCTTGTCTGTCTTTTCGTTTTGGTTTTGTTTTCCCAGGCAGGTTTGCCGTTAAAGTCGGCGTGATTTAGTCCTGGGAAAAGCTTTTCTTGTTGTCTGAGCAGGCGGGAAGGAGAGTTGAAGTGCGAATGAGAAGAATAATGGGAAAATAGAGAGTTTTGTGCCACTTGGATAGTTCACAGCGAACTGACAGATCCGATCTGTGTCTCACAGAGAAGCGTGGTCTCACGGAGCTAAGCTCACCTCCTCGCATCTGTGCTTGAACATGGATCTGTCTGTCAGTTCTGTATGGCGCTGCTCAGCTGAGCATCTCAACGTGCTGTGCAGTGAGAAATCCTTCCGTGCTCGGCTCCTTCAGCTGCCCAAGCCCGCGTTGCCTGGTTGTACATCTCCTAGACGGCATGTAGGATGCGGACGGGTGTCTATTCAATAGATTGGTTACAGACCAGTACAAAACAGTGCTGACAGTTCTGCCCAGGGGTGTGCGAGGGCAGGGATGGGGTTGGGGGAGTTTGGGGCATCCTGCAAGTCACAAGTAGTGATTTAATTTCTCATCTTAAGCATTTGGCCTCTGCTGCGCTTCCAGACTCTCCCTCGGGGGTTTCTTGGCCTCTCCTGGGGGTCGGTTTGCGCAGCAGACCTCGTGCGTCGGTGACCGTGCGGGTGAAGTGGCGGGGAGCGGAGGCCAAACCTGCGCGGAGCCCGCCTTCCCCGCCGGCTGCGCTCCCAAGTAGGGGCCGGGGGAGCGGGCTCGGTGCCGACTGTCGCGATATCGGCCCCGTCGGCGGGCGGAGCCTGCCCCCCCTGCCGGCTGCTCCCCTCCGATCTCCCCTTTTCCCTGTCCTTCCCCCTTCCTTTCCCGGGACGCGGCAGGTGCAGCCGGAGGTGGAAGGAAAGGTGCGGAGGTACTGGTTCCCTTCCCTTGGGGGTGAGGGGAGGGAGGCGACCGGGCGGCAGGGAGGAACAGGGGACAGTCGGACGAGTCCCGTCCCGGGAAGGGTTCTCTCGGCTCCTCCGCCGCAGCCTGCTCTGTGTCCGCTCCGGCGCTTCGTTGAACCTTGCTATGTGGTGTAATTAACATCTTGAGAGAGCTGTAAACCCGACTTAGTCTTGTCGCGGTGCGAGATGTCCCTTCTTGTTTGGGTCCTGTTAGCGAGGAGACGCTATAGAAACGTGGGTTCAGTTCCCCACCCCTCGCTCTATAGAGTGCGTGTAGGTGCCGGTGTCTGCTGCGGCGGACATTGCAGACAGGCGAAGAGTAGAAACTATACTACGTGGCAGAGTAGTAGATCGGGTAGTCGAATGTGTTTCTTCTAATTCCTTCAGATAACTCAGTGTTGTGAGCCTAGAAAATATCCTTGAATGTCTGGCGTTCAGGACACTTGGGAGAGGACGTGGGTTTTGTTTCGGGGTGCTGTCGGAGACCTCTGTGCTGAAGTGAGCATTGCTCAGTTTATTGCTCAGAATTTTATGTAACTGAGGCGGATCTTAGTGCAGAGAGACTCTCACAGACGCTAGTGAATGCTGGAGGGGAGAGAGGCTACACGGAGCTTGCAGTCAAGGGATTATTGAATGTTTTTCTATCAAGATAACATTGTAGTTATTTTTGCAGCTCTTTTCACACTTCACATGTTTCTCCATGTATGAGAAGTTTTACATGTTTTTCTTACACGAAATTAAAAAATATATAGAAAAAAACAAAGTCCTTATCTTGTTTACATGACGTGTTTCTTGTCTCAGGACCATCTGTAGTCAAGATGCCACCATCCATATGTGTACAAGAGATAACAAGTAGACTGAAAGATGGTCCCACATTTGCTGCTTACTGTTCACTAAATCAGGATTCGTGTTGTGTGGTTCTCCTCTCCAATATTTAAGAGACCAGTTAATTTTATGTTATACCTGAATACTTAAGAAGTAATGAGACAAATTTATCAGCTAAATTATTGGCCCAGAACATATGTTAAGTATGGTTTAACAAAAACAGGATATATCAGAATGTAATAAAGCCCAGAGTTTGATTTAAGCTATTTCTTCCTTCCTCCAACTTCATATGAAGAATAATGTTGAGCTATGTTAATATCAGATCTGCTCCCTGTAAAATCTCAGTTCCTGCCACTTGAGTATTCCAGAAGTTTAGTGATGTGTCATTATGGTTGCTGCAATTAGCTGCCAGTAAGAGAAATGTCTTATTGGTTCCTGTATACCACTGTGACAGGTAGTTTTGTTGTTTAATGTATTAATAGTATAAACATCTCTTTCAGCATTAAAGTTTTAGGTCACATTTACAGTGACTTCATAGTCTCATTGTAACATTCAGCTAATCCCTGTCGTGTTTGCTTTATCTATTTTCTTTTTGCCTAATGTCTTCTGTTGGCAGTGGTTTCTAATGCAAAAGTGTAAGAAATGGTTCTGTGTTTTTTAGCTGGTCACTTGAAATAATTAAACTTTGTATTGTTCATTGTTGCTAGGAAAGTATTAAGAAAGCCGCTGAGCATTTTTTCTCTGTGTATGAGAGTTAGGCAGAATCTGAGAATCTCTTAAGTTGTGCCTTTATAATCTCATTTGTATAACTACTAGGCATATTTTTCAGAGAGTAACCATACTGTTGCATGGTGGAACTCATGTTTACCACTGTTTCAGGACAGAAAAAGTTATGCATATATGAGCAATAAAGCAGAAATATGAATCTACTACTGCCAAATATGTGCTGCTAAAAATGTGTATATAGATGCTGTCATTTCAATTTTCAGAAGAAAATGCTGTCTTTTTAACTGCAGAAGAACAAGGCTTTGTCTTCCTGTAATTCTGAAGTGAAACTTGTCATCAACAAGAAAACTAAAACCTTTTAAAGATAGGCCATAGTAGTAGAATGCTGAAACAAACTTCTGGATTAGCTTCATTGGCTTTCCTGCTTCTTTTGCATCCCAAAGCATAAGCTTAAATCGTCTCAGAAGGACAAGGTCCGCCAGTTTATGGCCTTTACCCAGGCTGGTGAAAGGACTGCTATTTACTGCTTAATGCAGAATGAATGGAAACTAGAAGTGGCAACGGACAACTACTTCCAGAACCCAGACTTGTACTACAGAGAATCCATGAAAAATTCAGTAGACAAGAAGAAATTAGAACAGTTGTATAATCGATACAAAGGTAAGGCTTGGGGTTTTTTTGTTGCGGGTTTTTTGTTGTTTGGTTATGGATTTTTTTTCTAATTATTTTCTTTGGATGATATTTCTGCTTTTCCTTCTGCCATTCTTAAGGACTTATAGGAAAGATTGCTAGTTTTTGCTTCTCACTCTGTGTTTGTGGTAGCAAGGTAAGGATGAAAAAGGTTTTAAATGCTCTTAATGTTCACTACACAACTTCTGTAGATAATCTGTAGAATTGAAAGTAAATTCACAGTAGGAAATTAAACCTATCATGAGAAAATAATGTCAGCTGCATGTGGTGGAAAATAGAATAACACTTATTATGCAAATTATTTGTTTTATTGCCTGTGGCTGCTATTATAATATATGTACAGTGTACTCTGTGTGGCAAAATAATACATATTATTCTCATGCTAATATTTGGGGGGGTTCTGTTTGTTCAAAGATAGTATTTCTATCCATCAAAATAAAAAGATGTTTCAGATAACATTACAGCTGGATGTCTGACAAAACAGGTACAGAATTGCAGAATGGTTTGGGTTGGGAGGGATGTTATAGATGATATAGTTCCAACTCTCCTGCCACGTGGGCACGGACACCTTCTACTAGACCAGGCTACTCAGAGCCCTGTCCAACCTGGCCTTGAAAACTTCCAGGGATGAGGGAGGGGGAAGTGCTGGCTTGTCTCAACATCTCAAATAAGCATTTTGGTCAAATAAGAAAACTCAGGAACTGATCATAGAAACTCCATTCTTATTTTATTCTTTGTGTTGGCATGTTACAGCAAAAGTGATGTGCCTGTTCAGAGAGCCCTGGAGTGAAAACCACAGGAAAGTGGATTAAAGGCAGAGTTGTTTCTTTTCCATTTTTTTTGTTTTACAGCAGTGTTGAAAAGAACAAAAAAGGGAAAGATAGTCATGGAAATACAGGAATGTATGTGATGTAGGTAATAATGCTTTCTGAAATGTGGCCTTCTGACATCAATGTCTGTGTTGTTCATTACTTGATAGGGCATTGTGGTCTGGAATCATGGCCAGCCCCTGCTGAGATCCGTACATCACATGTTGTAAAAAATGAACTCTTAACAATTGCTCAACTATGATTTTATGTACTTTCTAATTGTAGTAGGTAGCTTGCTTTGTATGATAGTGTTTCCACCTTTTTTTGTTACACTTTACGTAATGTCTTCTATTTTAAGTATAGACATTCTTTAATTGTCATAGGGTTAAGAATTGTGTAAGGTCAAAAAAACAGCAATACAATAGCACTGTCTTGGGGGACACAGGCAAACAGACCAAAATGAACAAAGAAAACAAACAAACAAAATGCCAAACAATTAGAGAACCCCTTTTTTTATTTGGCATAGGGGGATGTGTGTATATATATGTAAAAAATATATATGCATAAAAAAATGTGTATCTGTCCATCTCTAAATCTTTTGCTTGCTCCTCGCATGTTAGTGCTGCAGACTGCTGGGTAAAAAAATATATAATTTTTTTTAACTGCTACTAACAATATATAAATTTTAATTTTTTAAAATCACAAATTTAATTTTTTTTAATCACAAAATTTATTTATTACTTAGCATTTTCCAGCAGTAGCAAACTGCACCACTTGACTTCTGTGGAAGGAATTCTAGGCAGTTTTATGTCTGTGTTTTGGTTAGCAGCATACCTTTACAGTTCTAGCACTTTAATGCTTCAGTAAAATTGCGGACCTGAGTAAAACTCTTCACAAGATTTGAGAGAAAACAGCGGAAGTTTTGATTAAACACCTTTCCTTTGTGTGCAGCTTAAACCTGAATCATTGGCCGACAAACAACATGGAATTCCTTTGTCCTACTGGGCCCATAGAATGCTGCAGACATTATGCTACATTTAAAATCTGAGAGGTCTTTAATTGTCTGTGGTTTCGTTATCTTTCTTATCTATTTATCCAGCAACTCTGTCAAAACAACAGTTTTGGTTTTGGTCCTAGTTACCTGGATGATGAGAATTATAAGGATGAAATAGCCCTTGTTAAAATCTATGGGTATTTTTCCAGTAATTTCAGCACTAGTGAACTTTTGCCTTTAGTTCTTCAATTATTCTCCAAATATACAAGCAATACGTTTTATATGTCTAATAACTAGGTCTGGCATATAGTAGAAGTGTGTTTGCCTGTTATTCCTGCTCAAAGGTCACTCAATTATACTGTGGTTGTAATTCTGTTTTAATGGGTAAAAGGCTTTGTCTGCTAAATTAACTTCCTCTTTGCAGTTGGCATTTCTACCACTGTAGTATTGGCTGGAAAAGTGTAAGAGATCTTGGCTTAACACCACCCCCCCCAAAAAAAAAAAAAAAAAAAAAAAAAAATTCGTTGGTGTTTTTTTTTTTTAATTGATTAGCTCATTGGATAGTGACTTAAAATAGCATGGTTGAAAAGCTTTAGGAGTTGATTGAAAATGGTTGAAAGGTTTAAGAAGTTAGTCTTAAATTTACTTGAGGGGTACTTTTCTACATAGCCCAAATAGTGATACTGAGACGTCTTCATATCAAAAGCTGGGAAAGATAGTTTTATAATTTGGAAACTGTCAGCCTTTGAAAACTTAACAATATGATTTCATTTTTTTTATTGCTGTTTGGTTTTTCATTCCCTCCAATTATTTAAGCTTACATGCAGGGGCTTTTGTTTGTGGGTTTTTCTTGAGAGAGAATTTTGTTACAGAATTTTTACAGTGACATTTACCCTGATGTAGATAGTTAATGGTGGTTCTTGTGTTCAAAAAGGTATTAGTGCTACTGAAACATAGTATTTCATAAGTTTAGCTTAAGTCTGTTGTGCTAAGGCATTGTTTGAGCAATGTTTTGGTGATTTCTCTGACTTAAAACTAAAACCCATTGGTTGTGGTCTTTAAACAGTTATAGTGTATTCTTGCTTATCTGGGGGGGGGGGGAATTTGTGGGCTCACTTGGTAGGTGTGTTCTTCCTGGTTTGGTTTTTTTTTTTTTTGGTTGGTTTGGGGTATGTTTGTTTAAGTTTAATACAACATGCTAACCAATAAGTGTGTTGTACATTTTGATGTGTTTATCAGCCTTACTGTTTTCAGGTGTAGTCAGACATCTCCTCAGTTAGTTCAGATCTTTTATAGAGCATTATGGAGAGAAGACAAAACCTTCTCGCTGACATTAGCTAATGAATTTAGGAAAAATTGCAAACCAATTTCTAGGGAAGTGTGCAGAATGCTTAATCTATTTACAGATACTCTTAAATGTTCTTCTATAATTAACTAGATATCAAGCAAAGACATTTGTGAAACGAAAAACTGAAGACCTGTGTTATAGTGTATCACAGCTGTGCAGATGATTATTTGTAAATATTTTTTTTTTTTTGCAAGAAATTACAAGTATTCTCTTCATATTTTGAACCATAGACCCACAAGATGAAAATAAAATCGGCGTTGATGGAATTCAGCAGTTCTGTGATGATTTAAGCCTGGACCCAGCCAGTATCAGTGTCCTAGTTGTAGCGTGGAAGTTCAGGGCAGCTACTCAATGTGAATTCAGTAAAAAGGAATTTGTTGATGGGATGACAGAGTTGGGGTAAGTATCCATTTCTGCATAGTTCATCATGTAAGGCTGAGCTGTTTCTTTACTTGAATTAAGTGTGAAGCTTCAAAAATCTGGTAAGGCTGATGCCATGCTTAACAGATGCTAAATGCCTGTAGTGTCCCATCTTCCTTAAATTAGTGCTTTACTGCAAAGCCTTACTGATGACCACAGTATGGATGTAGCAATATAATTCCTGTCTGTACAGAAAGAAAAGCAGTTGGATATGCTGATCTTTTTATGTAATAATAAACATATGCATGGTTTTGTTAAGGTTTTGAGTTGGGCCGTGTGGTGGCAAAAGCTGGCAATTGCTGAAGATGCATGAAGGAGCATGATGTAACTAATAATTACTTTTATTTTTTTTTCTTCCTGGATCATGGAGCTGTTCTGGATAATAGATTCTGAGGTTAAACCATGCTGTCTCAGTTTAGTAATAAAGTCAAGCAGTTGTTGCCATAAATAGTATTTTATTTATAACTTTGCCTTGGAAGAGATACAGTCTTTCTAATATAGAGAGAAGTGTCACAATGATGCGTTTTTTTTTTTTTTTTTTTTTAACAGATTGCATTAGATGGAGAATTAAGGTTTATTATTTCTGCATATTGTTTGAGCTAAATAATTTCATTTGCTCTCACAATGGTGCCTTATCACTACTTTTCTACAGTAGACCAACTTCAAGCAAATATAGTGGTTGTTTCTTGAGTAGGGGTCCTAGTACTCTCTTGTTACTGGCCTCATCAGTTATTGACTTCTTTCTAAGCTCTCCTTTTTAGGTAAGGGTATTCAGAAATTGTGGTGAAGTGACTTTTGATGTTATCAGAAGTCAATTGCTTTATTTTGTTACTTTGGGCAGAGACTGTAAGAATGATTACAATTTTCTAGCATCAACAGCAATCAAGTGCTCATGCTGTTATATTAAAAGCTGCCAGCATTATTTGCCGTGACTGATTAAAAATGTTTTGCTAAAACACCTGCAGATTCCAGCTTTGATTTTGTTTTGAAACTTTATTATGACATTCCTACTATGTCCTGATGACTGTTTCTAATACAGTTCCACAGAGGTCTATGATTTTTATTTTTCTGCTCAATGCGCATTATGATGATCATAATCTGATCATACCTGCTTGTCTCTGGTATAGTGCTTATTGAGAATCTTGAATGCTTTTGTTAAATATCAGTGGTTCAGTGTGTGATTTTTAGCATTGAACACAGGTGAAGATTTGAGTGAAAAGAATT
Source organism: Psilopsiagon aurifrons (assembly GCA_025447955.1). Lineage (NCBI taxonomy): Eukaryota > Metazoa > Chordata > Aves > Psittaciformes > Psittacidae > Psilopsiagon > Psilopsiagon aurifrons. The sequence goes on from JAOEHY010033360.1 coordinate 17,839, forward strand.
TCCCTGAGGCTTAGTTCATGTTGGACATTTAGCATATGTATGAGAAGATATGATATTTGTCCCTATTGTCAAGTATATCAAGTCTCCATGAAACTCAAGTTCTCAGTTGAAGACTGTTGGCAGAATTCTTTCTTTTTTCCACCAGGTACTGCTGGAGGCCAGAAAGCTACTTATTTTTACCTATACCATGCAAGATGGTTAAAACTGCATCTGCATTTTATGGATTTTGCTGTAGTTATCCATCCTTTGATAAAATATTTCTTAAAACTTCAGAATAAATACATTTAGCTACTGAGAACTTTGAAATACAAGATCTTAGTTATGATATCTGCTCCTGTGAATCTGTTTCCTTTGCTTTGGATTTCTAGTTATAATTCAAAATATTGGTAATATCTTATTAACCTTCAATATTCATTTGATTCTTTGGCTTGGGAGAAACCCTTTTTCTTTTAAAATTGCATCTTCTCAGCTCATGTGCTTTCACTGAAAATGCTTCAGGCTCATGTTATACAAGGGATGTGTTTCTGTTAGAATCTCAGTAACTTGATTCTGTCTTAGGTTACCTGTGCCAGGCTGTTAAACCATTTGTCAGCCTTCAAGCTGTCATCAGAGCCTCTTTTTTTTTTCCCCTACTGATCTGCCTGTGTGGGGAGAGGATGGCTGCAAATAATAGTTCGTTTGTTGAAAGTCCTCTAATGTTAATCTTAAGTGTAAACTTATCATATAGCTCTTTGTTCAGGTGGAGCAGGGAATAAGTAATGTCTATCTATATTAAAGCAAAACCCCACACCATTGTGTTACAGTAGCTATAAAAAGGAAAAGATAGCAGATTTCAGTGAAGTTTACAAGTTCTTTAAAAAAAGAATAACATTTATTGTTTGAGTTCATATAAAGAGACTGAGGAAAGAAGTTAAACCACTGACTTCTGTTTGAGTATTATACTTAATGGATGCCTATATATGATCTTCCACTTAAAATTGTTTAATAAAGGCATATGAATGTTTATATTCTTAAGAATGCTATCCAGAAATAGACTTTTTTTTTATCTTAACTACTGTTTTATTTTGCTCTGAAACTAAACCTTAAAAAATAAAAAAGGATAAGAAGAAACAAAAGTAAAAAGAAAATCTTATATATTTACAAACAGTGTAACCTCTTTTGAACAGGTGTGACACCACAGAAAAACTAAAAGCTCTATTGCCAAGACTGGAACAAGAGCTAAAGGATCCAACAAAGTTCAAAGATTTTTATCAGTTTACTTTTAACTTTGCTAAGAACCCTGGACAAAAAGGTCTAGGTAAGTAGAAAACAATTAAGAAAATATCTACAGACAGTGAAGTCAGTTCCAAATACTTAATATAATACAGTTTTCTCATTGGTGATTGTGTAGTAAATTCATTATTGATTTATTTCACTGACTCTTCCTTTTTCTCATCTTCTTGCAATTAATCTCTTCTTTAATGCCGCCTTGCTACAGATAATTTAATGGAGTTTTTCTGCTAGTATTGACATTCTTTCTCCTCTTGTCAAAGGACGTTCCTGCAGTTCTTACAGACCTGTCATAATTTCTTTCAAAGACTGAGCTAGCGAGCTCATGGTATTTTCTGTTTTATTCACAACAACTGAAACAAGATGTCTATATCAGCTAAAAAGAGGGAGAAAACAGAGCAAAAGTTATTGTTCTTCTAAGACTTTTTAGGTTTAGCTCACATTTTTTGTATAAAGTTTAGGAAAATGACATTATGGTCTTGGGTCAAAGTTGGTGAATAGAAATAGGCATGCAGTTTATGAAGTACTAAACTGTTATTCTTTATAAAGTTTGAGATTTGTCCTAATCCATTCCTTGTATTGCTGGAGTAAAATTGATATGTTGTTTAAATTCTAATATTCTGTTCAAATCAAAAATGTCTGTATTTTATGAATAGATGAAGAAAATTGTAAGATGAAATCTGATAGCTTTTCATAACTTATATCCATTTCTGAAAGACACTGTGAGGGAAGGAGTTAACCTGTTTTGTGTGTAGAATAGAGCCATACCATCATCAGTGTTCTCTGTAGGTTGTGGGTGAGAAGAGCAAGTGTTTTGGGGAGGGATTTTGTTGGTTTTGGTCTGATGGTTTTGACTGGTTGGGTTTTTTTTAGCATAGCCACTTCAACTTTGTGTCTGTTACTTGGCAAGCACATTAATAGATACTTTTTTTCAAAAACTGTTTGAAGAGTAGTGAGATGGAGGACCAAAGTATTTATTTTAGAGCTTCTCAACTTGTGCCTTCCGTTCCACATTCTTCCTTGGGAATTACTTTGAATAATATCTCTTGTCTTACCAAGTGTCTTTTTTTCTTTCAAACTGTGGGCAACTTTTAGCCAGTTTCCATTTTTCTTTATTTTTTTGCAGCAATTTCGTTTTTCATTACGTCACTTTCATGGGTCACATGCCACCTTTCCATACACAAAAAAAGAAATTGTCCTGTAGTGGTTCTATGAGGCTGGTTGGAATTGAAGTGCCTTAGCTAGTTGTTTCTTTTCTTGCCTCTCTTCATTGCAAAGCCTAGTACTTTCAGATTGTGCAAAAGGTAAGTCAGTTACAGCCGAAGCTGGAATTTATGGGATACCTAAAGAAACATTACAAATGTCTTTCTGTTTTAATTGGATCAGTTCCAGCATGAAACTCGTGTGCTTGGGAAATATGTCTCAAAAGCTTTTCACCTGAGCCTGTACAAAGAGAGGAGGTGGGAAGGCAGCCCAACCCAGATTATGGAATCAAATGTACTGTTTATTCAACATGAGAAGGAAAAAGGAAACTTACTTCTTTTCCATTAATTCTGGCTTTGGTATGGAGGCCCTTTCATTTGTAAGACTGTCTTCTTTGTGGTGTAAGAATGGTACTTTTTGGCAACAAAACAGCTAAGTGCCGTCTTGCACTAAGATTTGAAGTATTAGTGGGAGAAGGAAAGTGCAAAAATTAAAGTTTAATATAAACTATAGAAAAAGTTGGTTTGAAGTGTTGCTGGTTTCAGTTTTCAGGAATTTTAAGAACTCGGGTAATACTGTTTCTTAATCTCAAGTAGTACTTAGTTCTTACAGGGCAGTATTTTGGTCACGTTTTTCATCAGGCTTCTTGTTTTACATTTATTTGATATCTGGAATATTTTTAGTAAGTAAGTACCACTGCTCTTATTTCAGTGGAGATATACCGTGTTTGTCTGATGTGAACTTGGATCACTGTAGTTCAAGTAGAAAGAGGGTGCTGATCAAGCATATTGACTAATATGACATTTCTGAGTGATTGAGATCAGTGACAGCGTATCCAAACAAAAGCTAACACTGTATACTTTTGCAGTCGGAATCTTTTCAGGGAATGCCATTATATTCAGGGAGCAGAGAAATGAAGGAAAAAAGAGTGGTCACAGGTTGGCATTTACAACTAACTGCTTGCTGCTGCAATTATTTTAAGAGCTATGTTTGTTCTGTTTCAGCCAAAAAATTGTTTAGCAAGGAAAAAATTCAGTCAGTTGCCTTACAGGGGTGTTTGTATGAGCTGAGTATTCTAGTTGCTTCAGCTACATTTAATAGAGGCTTAGGTTTCTTTTTATTTTACCTCCTCTTCTCTGTATACACGGCATATTTTCTCCTAGAACGAGAAACTGACCATCTTCTCTCAAGAGGTGTTTGCTATTTGAGTCCCAGTGACTATGTGCCCTCTTGCCAAGGAGATACAGGAGTTTATTTCATCCACATACAAAGTCTTTCTTACTGAGTGTGGAACCTTGGCTTATCATGCTTTTATGAATTCAGTCCAGACAGTTAAACAGAATGTATAATTAGCTTTATTATCAAATGAGCTGGCATAAATCTTTGCCTAGCTCTGTCTAGGTCATTTTAAGATACTGACCTCTCCTCCTTCCCCACGTGCATGATAGATGAACTTGCAGTGCTGCCTGAGTGTAGAATGCTACTAAGCTACTGCCCTAGCGCTTGCCTTAAAAATGTTTCTGGCGACATGCTCCCATTGCAAGGCTTTTGCATATTCATTCTCATATGTTCACATTTGAATTATGACTTGATGACTGTAGGGTCAGTAAGTTTATGTCAAGTAGGAATAAAAATGAATGTTTTTAATTAATGAAGTGGAAATAATCAAAGGAGATTTCCTAACTTTCAATTCTGAAATACTTTATTGAGATTTTTCTGGGGTGTGAAGTATCCAGTGCTTCCTCTTACTACAGTCTGAGTTTAAATCACCAAGTCTGGTAGCTATTGCGTTTATTGTTTAGGGAAGTGATCTGTGGGCTAAGGGAATGCTGCTTGATTTCTCAGGTATGCACACCACCTATTTGTTAACTAAGCAAGTTTGGCATAGTACTAGTGATAGATGGGCAATTCTTATTCATAGCAGATTGCTAATGAAAACTATTAAAATGGTCCTTCTGTTGGATCCTTCAGGCTAAGTGCTAATGCATCTTTTTTTTTTTTTTCCTGTTATTTATTTTTTTTTTAGCAGAAATAACTCTTGAGAATACAGCTCACCAGAAAAATGTCTGGGATAGGCAGAGGAGACTCATTTATGCAGTTATTTTTCAAGTTTACTTAACATATTGAAAACATAAGAAATTACTGAAATAACTCTAAAATGCCTAAGCAGCGAGGCTTTGGTTAAGACTCATTTTTATTGCTCTTATCAGTATTTTATTTTTTCAGATTACTTTTTTAAAATCTCTTTCTGCTGTTTTAAGAAGTGATAAGCAGCAGTTACTACTTTATTTTTTTCCACATCCCCATGAAGAACATGAGGAAATACAGCGATTCATGAGTTCCTTTTTAATATGCCAGGTGGTCTCTACTTTTAAAAGATAAACACTTAAATAGTGTATTTCTTTGTGCCAGACAGGATCATTCCTCATCAGATGTCTTTCTAACTAAGTGTTCAGTGGTATGCTAGTAATATACACTAACTTTCAAGTTATCAGAAAGATTTGATACCTGCCTGGGGAGTGGTCCTCTGAAAGTTGAGGAGCCACCACCTTCACGTAGTATCTTAAATTTCTGCTGGCAGGTCTTATACATCTGTGTCCATGCTTGTTCAAACCTAGTGTTAGATTATGTTTTTTTTCTTTATCTAGCATATAACTTAAATCTTTGCTCCTGAATTCTTCAGTTCAATATTTACCCTTCCAGAGTATGTGTGCAGAATGTTTCCTTGGAGTTAGTAACAAATTTTTATGTATTTGGCAACTATGTATGTGTCTTCCCTTAATCTCTGGGCTGACTAAAGCTGACTACCCTGATAAATTTTATATTCCAGCTCTCTGATACTGCAATTGTATCTTCCAAGTTCCTTTTTTTCCTTTTTTTTTTC
>JAOEHY010033360.1:23294-43910 GCA_025447955.1 Psilopsiagon aurifrons
AGGAGAGCGGGGCCGGGGGGCACCGGCGCTGCCCACCCCCGGTCCGCGGACACGCGGGGAGGGAGCGGGCGGGCGTCGCGGCGGCACCGAGGGGCGCAGCTTCCCTGTTCCCGGTAGAGGCGGACTGAGCCCACTGATGGGTGCTGGAGGGAATCGTGCCGGGCGAGTCGTGGCTCGTGTCCTGCAAACGGATTTAAGCGTCGCTATTAAAGCTTGGCAGTGGGCAACCATCACCGACGCTGTTGCTGCCGCAAGAGGATGGGTCCAGCGTACTCCCAAAATTAGGAAAACATACGGAATACGCTGAGTCTTTTGGATTTCACATAGTTCTGATCCTCCTCTTTGCCGGTCTCCCAAACTCGCATCCTGCCCCCCGACTTCCTTCAGCTGCTGTTTGTTGCCTGGATGAAGGGGATTTCCTTCTCCTTGTAACACTTTTTAAGTGATGCATCCTTGGAGTTTGAGAGTTTGCTTCAGGAAGCCTGTGTGAGCCCAAGTGTCCTTTGAGCCCTGTCCTACCCATATTAAACAGCCAGTGCATGGTTCCCATTCCTGGTTTTGCATCATGTAACAAGGCAGGTACAGCCAGGAGCAGTGTGGAGCTTGGTACCTTCCAGAAGGGCCAGGTTCTGTGGTCAGATGGAGCTCTGAATGGGGTAACTGCTCACCTGGAGTAGTTCTGGACTTGTCTTTAGGGGCTCAGGTCCTCAGGCTCTAAGTGAGAGTAACCTACAACATAATTCTGTGGGCATACACTGATCCAGGTCTCTAATCATCAGGCCAGAGAAGCATCAATTCCATCTGTTTAATCTTCCCTCTAACAAATATAATGGGCTTAACAGGAGGTAGGGAAAACAGTGGGAAGGTGTTGTGTGATTTGAAGGAGAGAGGCTGTTACCTTAAATACGATGTTACTGCCCAAGCTGCATGAACCACTGACACATAGAGAGTAGGGTAAAGGCAGGGAAAAAGAGCTCTCAGCAGCAGTTACCACAGAACTCAAGAGACAGCCTCCCCGATCAGCTGGGGTGGTTGAGTTATGGGTTAAAATGCAGAATGGAAGTCTTTGCACATTTAACATGTCTCTCAATTTCTGTTTCTGATTCCCAGATCTATTATAAAGTTATTAAAGAAATTGAGCCAGGAGAAGAGCTCTTGGTGTATTTGAAGGAAGGTGGTTATTCACTTGGGAACATGGCGCCCAGCATGGAAGGTAAGGCCTCCTTTCGCCAGGCAGGACTTTCTGCACAGCTCCCCAGCACACCTGGAATGTCAAGATCCTCACTCAGTGCTGAACTGGGACAAAGCCCTGATCCAGGACCTGCCCCTCCTGTCACTGTTCACGTGTTGTGCTCCGTTTCCCTCTCAGAGATAACCAGTTCTGTTAACCTCAAGGCATGCAACAGTTTAATTTGCTGCTTCTCTTAATGGAACACTGTGATTTGGAATATGACTGGAGGTGCCTTTTGAATCCCCAGTGTCCCTATATTTCTCTGGGTGTAATGAAGATGGTTCAAACCATCCCAAGGCTTGTGAAATACTGGTCCCTAGTGCTTCAGATTACATGGAAAAGGGGGATCTGGGCAGAGGTTGGAATAGTCATTGCTAGAGAATTATTGTTGCTAGAATACAGACAGCTCTGAAACCCTGAAAGTGAGTGCTTTACTCAGCGATGTAGAAGGAGCATGACTTCTCTGAAATGAAGAGATGATGAGGGTGTATGACTTGTCTTCCATTCTTTCCTCGAATGTAGAGCCTGCTGCAGGCTTCACATTATTTATGACTAATTTCTGTCCACATGTTCTCTACCAGCTGTTTTTAAACCATGAGTTGGAAACACTGTTCTACATAATGAATCACTGCAAAGTCACTAGTCTCACCTGGGCATCCTGCAGTACAACTGTGTTCTTTCACCTCTATCTCAGTATAATTTTCAGATTCCCGTTTGTGGTGGAACTCTTCAAGAGTGTAAAACATTAGCTGCAGTATTCCTGCAGAGGTGGGTGGTTTGAGGGCTGGTGCTGCTGAAAGCTCTGTTGCTGAAGGTCCAGGGCTGAAGTTTGGGATTCTTTTTTTAGCCTTCTTCCGCCCAGAGTTAATAATTTTCTTGAGAGCAACACACAGAGATGAGTAATTTCTGTTTCCAGTGAGGGAGTAGCACGGACCTTTGCTTTGATATCAGGGAGAAACCAGAAGGAAACCCTCCAGTGTTGCATTTCAGTTTCTAATAAGCTTTTATTTGAAAGAGCAGAAAGTGCTCCTTGTTTTCCACCTTCGTCCCTGTGTAACATCTGTCTGTGTCTTCCTGGCAGTGCCTAGTGCTTTTGCTGCATAATTGCTTTCAAATCTAATAGGCCAACATTAAATATTTGACTTCTTACCACTTTCCGCTTTCAGCCCGTGCTATCTCCCCGCTGCCTCCCTCGCACCCCCATCTCCAGCCTGAATTCACAGGAAAGAAAACGCAGAATTGCTCAGCACAAAGATAATTATCATAAAAATCTTTTCTCCACACCCCAGCCAAACACAGCAGAGCCCTTATCACTGCAGGAATTTTGAGTAGGGCACTTGAACTCCTTTGAGATTCAAGTCTGGTAGATTAGCATGTAGATGCCACATAATTGTGTTCCCCTTGGTTTCTCTGAAAGCTATTAGGCACTGATTTATTTTTCTGCTGCATTCCTGCTTTGTCCTGAGTGTTACTGATGGAACTCCAGATAGGCACATGGAACCGGGGATTGACAAACAAGACGTGGGGAGCAGGCAGCAGTTCTTGTGTAACTGGATTTTCCTTTTCTTTGTATCCCCTTCTCCCCATAAGGTACCGCAGTCGGAGCCTGCTTTTGAAGGGCACTGTTGTCATTTGTGGTGCTTAAGGAAAGAAGGAAACTTTAATGAGAACTTGTTTTGAAGGGCAGTGGTTTTATTTTTGGTGCTTAAAGAAGGCAGAAAACCAACCCAGTAAACCTGAAATGTACAAACTGTGTCTGATGCAGGGGCAGAAAATCCATTCCCGGACTCCTTAGCTGAGTCCTGGGCCTCCTTTCTTCCTTAGGTTTTGTTTTTGCAGGGTGATGGTGTGGCCCTTAGTGTACAGGTCAGTTCCTTTCCTTGCAGCATAGTTATTGAGGTCTGATCCGCAGTATTCTAAAGTTCAGAAGTGGAATGCCAGGGGAATGGGTGTTGGACACTGATGTGATATAATCAGCCGCTCTACCAGCCAGTCAGTTCTTCCTTTGCTTAACCTGAGCACCAAAATAGCATTTGCAACATGAATAACACATGGCTAAAAGGCTTTTAATGGTATTTTTGTCTGTTCTCTAATTCTTCTCAGTAAAAATTTCTTTTTCCAAGCCCTAATATTCTGAAACACATACATTTCTTTCCCTGTCATCCGTCTTCTCTGTCTATGAAGAAGCTGTTGTTTTGGGAGGTGGAAGAGGGATGCTGTTGTTGCTCAAGCAAAAGCCTATACAGAATGCACAGGGTTTCTCAGTCTACTGACATGTAAGAGCTGTAAAATCCGTGAGCTCTGAAAGCAGGGAAGTGCAAAAGCACTGTGACAGTTATTACTGAGGCTGTCAGTGAATTTGTCAACTTTGTAATCTGATAGAAAGGACAAAAGTGCCGCGATTCAGAGACATTATTCTCGTTGATAACAACAGGTTGTATATTCCGGGGGGGGGATGCTTGTGAGTCCATCTGCAGCCGGGTGTACAGTAAATTATGCTCAGTGGCTGCTTTTCCAAGCTCAAAGTGGATTTGTGGTTCCTGGAAGACAGTTTGGGCAAAGGAAGATCCAATTAATCCTGTAGATCTCAGAGTGAAGTAGGAAGTGTTCAGTGCCGATCTGCAGAGGGTGTCTTGATGTGTTTTCTGGGGAGTCAAAACAAAAAGAAGGAAAGAAAGCCCTGTTTCGTCCATTCCAAGTTTTCAGGTCTGGGGAATTGCCAGTTGGAGCTGGAAAGATGATGGGAGTTTCATAGGAGCTTCTCAAGAAGCAGTTCCCAAGCTGGGGGGCTTTTGGTTGCCTCTGCAGAGAAGTTTCTCATGTTGAGCCATTGCTGTGTTATGAAGGAGCAAAGAGGGGAAGCAGTTGATTTGTGGGTGAATTCTGAGGCAGGCAAACCCTTGCCAGGGCAGCTCCATGTTAGCTGGAGTCAGTGAGGGATTTATCCTGTTACTCCACAGTTCAGTGGCTGCATGAGTCAGATGAACTTCTGTCCCACGTACCAAAAGTGAGGTCATGGCTATTGATGGCAGTGACACTGTGAGGGCAGCCTGAGGTCTGAGGCTCTGAAACCGCTATGCTGTAGCAGAGAAACACTTGTTCTGGAGCTGATGTGCTTCACTGATGATGAGGAGTGATGCAGGAGGAGATGGCTTCCTCAGCCCATGCGGTGCGTACGCTCCAACACTTGATGCTGTCAGGCTTGGCTCTTCTCACCCTGATTATAGATGTACGGAGAGTAAAGAGGTACCCTAAATGCACCGAACCCAGCCCTCACCCCTCCCGTGCTGCTCTCACACTGGGAATGATTTGGGTTCATAAACACATGCAGACGAAATGTTGCATTCTGCCAGGCGACTGCATGCTTCGTGCTGCTGTTACAAGTAAAATGCAGTAACAAGGCATACCCTGATACTACAGATCCCTCTTTCTTTCTTTTTCCTCATTAAAAGGTCATTTGGATTATTTTAATGATAGGTTCTATGCAGTCTGCCCCAGGGACATAACACACATGAGATGCATATTGGTGTGCTGCTCTGCAAAGCGCTAGTAAACAGAATTTCTCTAAGGCGTAGGGCAGAGCCTTATCCACTTCATTGTGAGACTGCTGATAGCAATTTCAGAGAATATGATCTGTCAAAACAAGTGGAAATGGATCAGATGTGGGTATTTTCTTCCCTTAGGTCTTGGTTTTTAGTCAACATCCCTTCCCACCCCTGCAGGAAAATATTGACCTGATGGATTTTGTTCCTTTTACATCCCTCTCTTCTGCAAGTCAGGAAATTCTGGAGCACCTCTGTACTGTATTCATTCCCTGTGTAAATGGGGTGTAGTGGCACCAGGCACGCTGCTTGGATGAGCAGCCAGGCGCTGCTGCTTGGGTTGTGGTGCTCTTTTCTCCTTCAGCTGCGTGTAACTGCTCCCAGCTCGTGGGCACGTCGATACTTTCCGTGTAGGTGTGGACCACTTTGGGTTTCATCTGCCTACGTAGCTCCGCTGTGGCAGCTTAAGGGATCTGGTCTGAGTCACCGCAGCAGCACGTCGCAGGCTCCCCAGCGTGCAGGGGCACGGGGTGAAAACCACAGGGTCTGAGCAGGCTGTGTCAAGAGGAGCAGCAAAGGGAAAGCGGTGCCCACGTGCAGGTGGGAAGCGCCTGTCTCCGGGTGATGCTGCCTTGTGCTGTGGCAGCCTTTTAACAGAATTAACCCTGATTTATATAAAACACAATTTCAGGCCTTAAAGCACAGCGTGAGTGGTTGTGATTGTGCACAACTGGGCAAACCAAGGCTTTCCTGAAAGGTTGTAGGCTTTGAAAACGGCTCCAGGCAGAGATCACCCCCAACACCCCCTTCCCTGCAGAGCAGCAGGGATGGATCGGATCCATCCCAGCACTGGCTTTTGGCTGCATCCCTGAGAATCTTCCCTTGAGCTCATGCGTTATTTACCACAAGCTTTTCTTTAGGAAGTCATCAGGGAAAGGGAACAACACTTAGTACGAAGCAGAGCCCGGGGTGCAGAGGAAGAGGGTGAGGAGGGCAGGGCACGGCGGCAGGTCACTGGGAAGCTGCTGTTCCAGGCTGGAGGAACCCAGAGTTATCCCCACTCCCTCGCAGAGATTGTTCTCCTGGAAAATCTACAGCTCCGAGCCGCTTGTTTGGTTTGGCACTATGGTCAGGATGCTGCCTTGTAAACTTAATAATAGCTGCCCTCTTTTTAATTCGTTTGACCTTGACTGCAGTAATTTATTATGTGCATTACATCTTTCTCTTTTTTTTTTTTTTTAAGATGAAAAAAAAGCAAAACCAGCAAAGCATTAAAGGCAAAACAGCAAAGCATTAAAGCATTTGGCTGCCTTTGCTTTCCTCCAAGGAGCTCTGGTTTGGAGCTCCTCAGGTTCGATGGCTCACTGTGCTCTGCAATTGTGCCAGCTGAGTCAAGGGGGTAACACTAGAAAGACACTGTCTTAGAAAGGAGCTTCCCCAGGCCTGTGCTGTGGCAATTTGCTTCTCCAGTGTCTGTCTGCAGGAGCAGGGTCTGTTCCTTTTTTCCCCTGGTGGCCCCTCCTGAGGAAAAGCTTGCTCCTGTTTCCCCAAAACCTCATTGCAAACAAACCCAACACTCCAGGATTGCCCTTGTTTTTGATGTATCTACTAATTCTTGTAGGTCTTAATGTGTCAGCAGAGGCCAGGACCCAAAGAACACGAGATCTCTCCTGGTTAGATGGTTGCTGGTTTTCTCTTACTGCTCAAAGTGGAACATTGTGCTGGCCCAGCCTGCCTGGCTTTCTCTCCCCTCTCACTTGCAGACCTCTCTGTTCAATAGATCCTCACAGGATATTACCTTCTCTTCACAAGCTCAGTGTTGGGTGCAATAATGAGACTTGCTTGAACTTCCTGAGGCACAAGTCAAAAGCATTTTGTGTGTGTGTTGCAGAAGAGCACTCGTTCCGCTGCGAGGACTGCGATGAACTGTTCCAGTCCAAGCTCGACCTGCGGCGCCACAAGAAGTATGCCTGCAGCGCTGTCAGCTCCCTCTACGAGAGCCTGAGTGACGAGATCAAGCAGGAAGGTCTTGGAGATGGACAGGTCTATGAGTGCAAAGACTGCGAGAGGATGTTCCCCAATAAATACAGGTACCGCACAGCTGCCAGACCCTCCCCTGCCTGCCCCTCTGCGTGCCTCCTGCGTGATCCATCTGGTGATGGGAGATGTGGGACAAGGCAGGAGCTGGGTGGCTCAGACCTTTCCATTCTCCATAGAGTTAAGGAGTGTTGGTTTTAGGATCCTTCAGTGTCATTTGCTGTTGGACAGCACTTTATTTCCCCTTGGTTTCATTGACTGTGATGCTTTTCGTTGCTCCTTGGCAGAAGCATCCGCAGATCGTTGGCACTGTAAAGCTTCAAGGGTTATTCTCTGAATTCCCTTTGTCAGGGCTGTGACAGGTTGAGAGACCCCGTTCGCATCTGTACGGCTCCCATGTGAGCAGGTTCTGAGGGACAACAGAGGTGACGCGTTCTGCCTGTATTGTGTGAGCACTTCTTTTATATGTAGTTCTGGTCATTTGAGATCAGTGGGTGTAAAGGGGTGTTATTACTCTGAGAGCTCTTCACATGGTGATGACTCCTCTGCAGAAGCAATTATAAGCTTGTATTGCAGTCAGATTTTCAGTGCTTTTTTGTGAAAGAAAAGGTTCATGTAAAGATTTTCTATTCCCCAAGTGGTTTTGTAATAGAAATGTGAAAAGAGAGGATGGGACGTTCCCCTCTTCGTTTTATTTGCAGTCAGTATTCAGTTGTTATTCTAAGACAACTCTAAACGAGTTTAAGCTTTAATTGCACTTGTGCCTCTTCCAAGCATAATGTGATAGCGATCACATGCAGTTTTAAAGCAGGGATCTTTGAGATTACTGATCCATTTCCAACCTGAGACTCAAATGGTTAAATATTAGGAGCCAGTTTTAAGAACTTGAGGGTTTTTTTAATGCTTTTAGGCTTGTGTTTATTTGCATTTTAAGGTTTTAACCCCTGAGCTATGTTTTCAAGGTTTTCCTCACAGCATAAGGACTTGAGTTTGCTCTGTTACCGGGGCTGAAGTTCTTACTTACTTCAGTTGAGTCCTTAGATGAACAAATACCACATGCAGCAAGAGTTGTTATCAAATTGTGAGAACTGGCAATCCTTTAGTCATAAAAAGAGCAAACCCATCGAGCTTTAAGGCAGTGTCAGGCCTGTTTCATTTCAGTTACAGGTATGAAAAGGTGATGTTCGCTGGCATCAGTCATTTTGAGCTTAATTATGTCGTTACTTTCAGATCTTTTATCTAGGTAAGTGAAGGGAAAAAATCTCTTCTAAAAACGCAGAGAAAGGTGAAACATAAAGAGCATTCCAGTGGTTTATCTGTCCCGAGCAGAGCTTAGCTCTTGGCTGGGTTGTGGGCACTGTAAAGCTAGTAGCAGATACTGCCTGCCAGCAGTACCTGTGCAGTGGGTCTCTTGGCACAATTGGATGTCTTTATTCCTCACCTCATGTTTCTACCTTGGCCGCTTTAAATTAGGCACCAGGAGGCTGCAGTTCCCTTCGTTGTTTTTACCTGATGAGAAGAGGAAACTTCCTTTTAATGTTTTAATATTCATGATTTTAGTGGAAATTCTCATTCTTTGGCCTCTCTGATGGTGATAGAAACTTTCCCCTCTTCAGCTTCCAGCACTCTGAAGCTTTTATGTTCATTTAGGAGTGACCCCTTTGAAATGTGTGTATCTCCTCTTTGTACCATCTGTGCACCTGGCTCCCATTGCCTTGGAGTAGACCCCAAACTGGGTCTGGTTTGCAGGGGTCAAGAGAAGGAGAAAACTTGTAAATCCCTTTTCTCCTTTAGTGGTTACTTACACCCCTTAGTGAGTGAGATGTTCACAGTTGTCTCACGAAGCTTCTTCTGGGTGTTCAAATGATGAGGCTGAGCTCAGGCCTCCACTGCCCTTGGTTTTCTTGGAGAGCCCTTTTCAAGCTATTGCCAACTGCATTCAGGTGATTGGGGATACTCCAAGTTCCTACCCACAGACCTGGACACTTGGAAAATGTTAGGGAATGTTTGGGTTGGGATTTTCTTAAGCAAGTAATGGAAAGTTCATATCAGTTTTGACAGGGGAAGGATGGAGTGAGCACCATCACCATCAGTCTGATGGACTTAGTGGAGCTGGGAGAGAGTGTGCGCATCTATCCCTCCCCATCAATCCTGCTGCATTTTATGTGCTCGGAAAGCCACTAAACCACTGAATATATCCAGTCTGTGTTCCTAGATGGCCTTATAATTTTTCAGAAGTTAATACAGATCAAATCAAGAGTGCCACTGGGGAACTGAAATTGAGCATTTAGCAGCTGACTAAATAAATAAATGTTTTGCTAATCCCAGTAGGTACTTGCCTCTAAACAGCATATTAGTTTGTCCATATTTGCTCTAAATAAACTCATAAATCACAGTTAGCAGGAGCGTATTTTTGTGTATGTATATGAAAGGTATGGATTTCTTTGTATGGGTAAAAAAGTCTGTAGCGTGAAGAACATAATTTCTTTAGCAAAATGAATATTGCTTCTTTAAAATGAGTGGATTGGCAGTTTAGAAGGGGCATGTTCATGAATATTAACTACCTCGTTTGGAGGAAGAGGAGGTCCTTCAAGGGAGTAGCAGGCTGGTGGCTGCTTAGATTTGTACGTAGAGCTGCAGTCCCACCAAGCCCACTTGTGATGGAGCCAGCTTCTACATGGTTGCCCCTGAGTGCCAGCAAATGCCCTCAGGGCACAAAGATGTCCATGCAATTGGTCTCTACACGGAGGATTTCAAAGGACCAATGTCAGGCCTGTTCTGCTCCACCTTGGGCAGATCCTACTGGGGATGCCAGTCCAGAGATGCTATCCAAAGAGAGTCAGAACTGTGTGTTCCTGAGGACAGAACAAGGCTAATTCCTGGCTCTCCAAATGCCTCGGGCTCCATGGCTAACCTGCTGTGAGGTTGTCCTATAGCATTTAATGAAGAGTGGCAGGATCTTCCAGTAGTGCTTAGTTTTAATGTTCCTATAAAACATACAGCCATGCTTTAAAGTTCCATAGGAATGGTTTCATATTGATCTGTGGGGATTCCAGGCAGGAGCAGATTTTACAGCAGTCTGTCCTCCATCCGAACTTGCAGTAAGGAGGAGCACTTGTAACTCCTCTTAAACTGTGGTGAAGGATGGAGATTTTCATGCTTGGTTTCTCAGGGCTTGCCTGAGAGCTGTGGGATGGCTTGGTATGTTTTACATCACTTGGTCTCCAATGGAATGGACCCCGGTGCTCTCTGTGTGCCTTGGTGCCACCAGCAGGGTGTCACACTGGGTTTGGGGCTCGGTGAGTACCATGGGCCAATCCATGGGGATGGTACTTCGGAACACCGCTGTGTTCCTCTGCAGAACCATCCCTGCCGTGGCCCTGGGCCAGCAGCCGCTCTGGTTTGCCATCATCCTCCAGGTTCGGGAGAAGCTGCCAGTTGGCAGAGGTTGAAATTGCCGAGTTAAGTAATCAAAGATGTCTGACATTTAGAAGTGAAATGTGTTTGCACCTTATCACGTTTCTCTCCAACTTTAAGTTGCTGTGCTCTGGGAAGCTGTGGGCTTTGTGCCCACCAGAATGGCAACGTGATAGTCTCAGCAGCAACAGCTAATATCTTGTCTTTCCCTGAGGGGATGCCCTAGAAGCCTTGGTCACAAAGTGCTCATTTTTGCTGCAGGGTCAGGTCTGGTTTTACCTTCCTTTTCCCCCTTGTAAATGGACTCAGGCAGTTAATAAGAAATACCATAAAACACAGCGACGTTCTGAGACAGAATAGGGCAGCTTCCATCTGTGAAATGAATGCCAAGAAAACAAAGGAGAGGCTATTTGTGTGTCACTGCCCCTCTCATGGTCCATGTGCTGCTCAGCAACTTTTCACAAAGGTTGGTTCTGGACTCCCCCCCATACCCTATGGGTCTGCACTGGTTTCTCTGTCATCATCTCTATCTTGGTTTCAAGCCTCCCTGATACGTGGCAGGAGGTCTGCAGCAGTGTGCACCTTCCATGTGTGTCCAGTCCATGCCTGCCATTGAGGTCAGCCTGTCTCTTTCTTCCCCAGCCTGGAGCAGCACATGGTAATCCACACCGAGGAGAGGGAGTACAAGTGCGACCAGTGTCCCAAGGCTTTCAACTGGAAATCCAACCTGATTCGGCACCAGATGTCTCACGACAGTGGAAAACGGTTTGAATGTGAAAACTGTGTTAAGGTACAGTGCAGAATGTGGTGATGGGGGCAGCTTTGCCTGGGCGAGGGCGCTGGGACCAGGGGAAAGGGGTCTGGAGGACAGGTGACACATTCTGGCATGGTTTGGTGACCTGGCATGGTGAGGTGATGCAGGTTGAGTGGTGCACCCAGCCAGCATCTCTGTTGGGATGTGGAGCTCAGCCTTGCCATGAGCAGCTCACCTTGGCCTTTTCCCAGGTATCAGAGTGTCTGCAGGGATGGGGGTGAGCTCTGTGCAGGGCAGACGGTGAGCACAGCACACAGAGCTCAGCCCTGCCCGGCTCCTGACCATTTGCAGCGGGAGGTGACTTCCCTGCACACCTGGGGCCAGGATCGGTGGTGCCAAGCCCCAGAATGCAGCCAGGCTGTCACACAGGCGCTCCCCTCCCCTCGCTTTGTTTCCCTTCTCTCACAGCCTCTCCTCTTGCAGGTATTCACCGACCCCAGCAACCTCCAGCGGCACATCCGCTCCCAGCACGTGGGCGCACGGGCTCACGCCTGCCCGGACTGCGGCAAGACCTTCGCCACCTCGTCTGGCCTCAAACAGCACAAGCACATTCACAGCACTGTCAAACCTTTCATATGTAAGTTGTCACGGCCATCACAGAGCTCTGCCTTGGGCTGTAATTGCACGTATCCTGCGGGGCCCCCCAGTTCGCGCTGTCCCTCTGTGAGCAGCCGTGGTAATTTTATAGGTCAGAGCACAAGATGAAATTCCGCAGTGATTTTTTCCCCCCCCTTCTCTTTTTTCCCCTGTTTTTTCAGTCAACATTGGTGGCAGTTTCTGACTCTTTGACAAGTTAAAAGCTGAGTCTCGCAGCAGTCCTGGCGATGCCATTTTCTCCTATCTTTTTCTTTCTCTCCTCTTTTTTCTTGGCCTTAATCATTCCTGAATGCTCGTGTTGGTGACATAACTAAAGAGCTGACACAGCCGGATCGAAACGTTGTTCAGGGGTGCCTCAAAGGATTTGGAATAGTCACAGGGACAACGAGGTGTTCTTTAAAAAGAGGGGTTTTTCCTTCCTTATTTACCGCATCTTTCATCTGGATAATGCTTGAAAGCTAAATAAATAGCAGATTAACGGTGTCCTTAGCGCTCTCTTTCATGGATTGTTTCCAAAAGGGCATTTTCCCTCGGGAGCCATCCGTCTCCTTCCCTGTCATTCTCAGGCTTGTGTATTTTTTTAATTGACACAGCACCCTATTGGATTTTGATAACTGTGCAGAAAGGTGGATGGTGTCACAACAAAGCCATAGAAACTTTAGGGACCACTTCCTGACACTCCTCAAGCACTGAACGGGATCTGGGTTTGATTCCAGGCTTTGATGTTTGGGTAGCGAAGCACTGAACTCACTTCTGCCTTTTCTCCCCATTGGTATAATGGGAACAGCATGCAAGTGTATCCTGGGAGAGTCGTTTCATTAATGTGCTCCGAGATAATCAGATGGGTGTCAGTGGAGGAAGAAGAAATACTCTTATTGCTCATTTTGATGCAATCTTTCACTTGCTGACGGGCACATGAAAGAGATAATTTGAATCTCATAGCATTGCCGCAGCGAGATGAATGATTTCTTCTCATAATCTCCTCACTCTCACCTCATAAGAATTAGGGAGTTGTCAGTCTAAATCAGTGTGTAAAACAACCGGAGACTGATTCTGCCTAGTTCAGATGTGCCAGGTGGAGTCACATGCGTGAGTATGGAATCCATTAGCAGCTTCAGGATTCACTGGGAAGTTGTTCCTTCCCGTTCAGTGCAAGAAAAGGGTCTGGTTGTTTTTTTTTTTTTTTTTGGGGGGGGGGGTTTGGTTTGTTATGATATTATATTTGGCTTTAAAAACCCCCTGAACCTGTGGCTTTATAGCTGCAGAACACCGGACAGCAAGAGGGGGCATTGCGCAGAGTTACTAAATCATTGTAGAACTGGAGACTTAACAAAACGTTCCAGTTTTCCCTATTTTACAGTGGTGATGTGTGCTCTCACAGCTGTAGCACTTTTCTGTGCAGTGTTGGATGTATTTAGCAGCTCTTCCTGGGGTGGTAAATGAAAGAGGGGAACCTGATTCCCTTGGAAGACTTTGCTTTTGTTATCCTTAGTCTTCTTACTAAGTTTTGCCATGTGGGAACAGTGTAACTTCTATTTGGTACTATTGCAAATGCACTAAAAATAACAGAAGCGCGGCAAACACAGTGTTGAGCCAGTGCAAACTGTTAGGAGTGCTCCCAGTTGTGATACAATCTGCTTAAACAGATCAGCCACTTATTGTCTGTGGCTGTGTGTATTTTCTAAACCACCGTTTAGCGTTCCTTGGCACGTGGCAAGGGAGGTGGTTAAACTTGGAAAGGGAATTATGTTCTGGGAAGAAAAATATCCAAACATCTTTCAAAGAAATCCTAAATGTAAATCCTGAAGATGTAGAAAAAAATAATATAGGGAAAGTCATGCATGTGTGTAGCTGTCAGTGAAAGCTGGGAGGGAGGAAGGAGGGAGGAAAAGAGAGGAGAAGGAAGGAGTAGGGAAGGACCGCTTCATCATGGAGTTGGAGGATGAGGTGTTGGGAGCGCTGGAGTCTGGGCCATTGCCTGCCCAGCTCCCAACAATACACTCCCCCTCTCTTTGTCTCAGTTCCCACGTTTGCAGAATGGTGATAGCAGCAGTTCTCTGGTGAAAGAAGTGTGTTAATTCACGAAGAAGCAGAATTTATTCCTATGGTGAAGGAGGCATCACCTAATATAAAATTACAGCGTTTTGATGTAGAGAGCAGTTTGGGTGGGAGTTTTTTCTCCCTTTGCCCGGTTCCTGTCAACCAGCAAAGCCTGCAGGTGAAAGAGGTCATAAACATTTGCATTTTGAAAGCTTGGTATTTACAGGTCGTTAAAGAGCACCATGATGTGGCCTTAACTTAGCACTGCCAGGGTGTCCCAGTAACTCAGTGAGTGCAAGATCTCACCCTCCTTCTTGCTGAACTGAGGCCTGGCTAGCAGAGTATTTATAGAGCATCCCTGTGGAGTGGTTGCTTACTCTTAATGGCATTAAAGAAAGGATAGGTTTGATTAAATGTGCCAAAGTCATTCCCCCTTCAGCCTTCAGTGCTTCCTGCCATGCCAGGACTACAGGGAAAGTGACTAGCTCATAGAAATAGATACTATTATGCTGCATTATTACCTTTACTGAAAATCCCCACTCCGATTTCTATAGAGCTGTTTCTGGAGAGATCCTTCGGGAAGATGGTTTGTCCAGAGGGAATGGTGGTGGTAGGTCTGGGCTGGCACGTGGGTGAGGGCTGGGGGTCGGATGCAGCGTTGCTTTTGCATCCTCGACCAGGCTTCCTGGGGCTGCCTCTTTACCTGTAACAAAGATCACAGTGTGGTGAGGCTGAGTCCTGGATAAACCCTTAGAGAGGGAGACACATTTCCGTGTCCTTGTAAACTGAAGAGACCAGATGGCCTCATCAGCCTGGTTTTATCTGGGGAGAGCTGAAGCAGAGCAGCTTAATGGTGGGATGACTTAAATGTAGAGGCGGGTTTCCCAAGGCCTGGTCCGTGTGTAACCTGCTTGTTATCTCTTTTTCCTTAAGGATGTGAGATTTGGGGGCAGGGTGGAAGGGGTGGGTGATGCTGGGGAAGCTCCTGGTGAACTCCCGCCGCGTCCTGTTAATTTCATATGGCTTTTGTTGTTGGTTTCTGTTGACGCTTTAGGTGAGGTCTGTCACAAATCCTACACGCAGTTCTCCAACCTGTGCCGGCACAAGCGGATGCACGCGGACTGTCGCACCCAGATCAAGTGCAAGGACTGCGGCCAGATGTTCAGCACTACCTCCTCCCTCAACAAGCACCGGCGCTTCTGCGAGGGCAAGAACCATTACAACCCTGGGGGCATTTTTGCCCCTGGCCTGCCCCTCACACCCACTTCCATGATGGACAAATCCAAGCCCTCTCCCAACCTCAATCATGCCAGCCTGGGCTTTAATGATTATTTTCCATCCCGCCCGCACCCGGGGGGACTTCCATTCTCCCCTGCCCCCCCGGCATTCCCTGCCCTCACGCCAGGATTCCCAGGGATTTTCCCACCCTCTCTATACCCCAGGCCCCCCATGTTACCACCCACACAACTGCTCAAAAGTCCCCTCAACCACACTCCGGACGCAAAGCTCCCAAGCCCCCTCGGGAACCCGGCACTTCCTCTGATCTCCGCAGTGAGCAACAGCAACCAGGCCGCTTCCGGAGAGGAGAAATGTGAAAGCAGCCTGGAAAACTCCTACCTGGAGAAGCTAAAAGCCAGGAACAGTGACATGTCTGACGGCAGTGACTTTGAGGATGTCAACACAACCACAGGCACAGATCTGGACACCACTACTGGCACTGGTTCCGACCTGGACAGTGATGCGGAGAGTGACAGGGACAAAATGAAAGATAAGAGCAAACAGATGGAGGGCAAGCCAGATTTTGTCAGCAGCTCTGTGTCTGCAAGTTCCACCAACAACACGAGTGAGATCCCTCTCTTCTATTCTCAGCATTCCTTCTTTCCTCCCCCTGAAGAGCACTTGCTGCCTACCACGGGAGCAGCCAATGACTCTATTAAAGCTATTGCCTCCATCGCAGAGAAGTATTTTGGGCCTGGCTTTATGGGGATGCAGGAGAAAAAGATGGGTTCGCTCCCGTATCATTCCATGTTCCCTTTTCAGTTCCTCCCCAACTTCCCCCATTCACTCTACCCTTTCACGGAGCGGACCCTCAATCACAACTTGCTGGTCAAGGCAGAACCAAAGTCACCCAGGGACCTCCACAAAGTCGGCAGCACCAGCTCAGAGTCGCCCTTCGATCTCACCACAAAGCCAAAAGAAATTAAGCCAATCTTGCCGCCGCCGAAGGTCCCGCCAGCCCCGTCCTCAGGGGAGGAGCAGCCGCTGGATCTGAGCATCAGCAACCGCATCCGAGCCAGTCAGAACGGAGGCAGAGAGCCACGGAAAAACCACATCTATGGGGAGAGGAAGCTAATGGCAAGTGAAGTCTTACCCAAGATTTCCCAGTCTCAACTGCCTCAGCAGCCATCCCTGCATTACGCTAAGCCATCACCCTTTTTCATGGACCCCATATACAGGTATTAACATACCCTGCCTTAAGCGTTTCCTCTAACGAGCTGGTTTTCTAGCTGTCAGCACCACTTGAGGCAGGTCGGGACGTAGGTTGGTCAGAAGGAGCAGTGAAGGTCTGCTCCAGTTGGTTGTACTTCTCCTTTGTCCCAGCACTTTGAATTCTCTGAATCAGAAGGGCTGCATAATGGTGAGGAGTGCTCCTGAACAGTATGCACTGAGCACATCCTTATTTTGATAATGAAGGAACTTGACCTATTTAAGGACTCTCCCACGAGCCAACGCTAAGATGGCACTTCTGCTGGAGAGGTTCCAGAGGTTTGATTCGATAAGAATGCAGAGTTCAGCTGCCTCGGAGCCCAGGCTCACATGGCTTGGGAATGAGTCAGGAGCCCTGGGAGCCTGGAAATGCAGCTCTCCCACTGCCTTACTTGATGGCCTTTATGAGCTGTTTCACCTTTCTTCCTCCTCACCCTCATTTTTCTTTCTAATTCCTGTTCTTCGAGTTTTCCAGTTCATAGGAACTGCTGCTGTGGACCAGCCTTCTGGAACGTTATTAGGTCTGGAGTAACGTGTGCTGTGTAAACACATGGTAGCGTGATATTACCCACATCCCTCTCATATACACTGCTTGCAGACTTAATCTGTCTTAGACGGTAACAAGGGGTTTCGAGTTCCACTTGAAGCTGCTGGGTTTTGAGGAAGGCCTCATCCATTAGGTCATGCCTAGAATAAGCTGAGCATGGAAGGCATGCGCAGAGCAGATGGGATGAAGTTGCCCAAATGCCAGTTCAGCTTCCAGAAGGAATGAATTCAGGAGAAGGTGTAAAGGGAAGACTTGAGCCTTCTGTTGGTTTAGTGCTTTTTATAAAACCTATGTCTAAAGGGAAATTGTTTTAAATTAAATTAGTTCAAGCTTTACAGTGAGGGTACCAGCAAGTTTGTGTATTACCCATCCGGGCCCTGGCACTACCTTGGTTATCCTTCTGCTACAGATGAGCTGTATTTGTCACATAGCAAATACATTTGCTTCTTTTTAGCAAAGTCCACTGAGAAGAGGTTCAGTGACCTAGTTTGATTTGGACATTAAGATGGCAATTAATTCTCCCTTAGGCTGAGATACATCATAATGTCCTTTTTGGTACGTGAGTTTGGCCTGGAGGACTCCTGGATTTGGTGTCTGTAACTGCACAGGCAGCTCCTGGAAGGAGATGGTTTGTTCTTGGTTACTCGGGCTAAATATGAGTGTTGCAGGGCTGCCTCGCAGTAACCCAACTATAGAAGGATCATGGATGTGCTGCAGGAGCTGCTCGAAAGCCGCATAGTCACCGCAGCGCGATGGTGTCAGCACTGGGGTGGTTCACTTGACAAAGGACCATGAACAACAGCGGGTGGTGTGGCCTTCCCGGGGCTGGAGCAGGAGAGCAGCACCTATGTCACCAGCACACTGCATTGTACGGCTGATAACTGTGGGAAAAAATGATGTCAGTGTCTAGGCAGGCCAAGGAACTGTCAGCTGGGATGAGGATTAGGGAGCCCTCGTTGCTTGCTATTAAGAGCGCGTCTCTCGCTGTGCCAGACTTGCAGGGTTGATGCCGTGTTGCTCGCTCACACATTTGCCATCTGTGATGGAAACGCTGCATCACAGCCTGGGACATGTCGCGCATTCAGTCCAGGACCACCACAGTCATCTCCTCCTGGAGGCATCAGGGATGATGTAAACAGCCCCGCGTTTATTTTTGTGCTTTGGGGAGCAAAATAAATGGGATGGAAAGGCAAAAGCTTTGCGTTAGTGCAGGGTCCTGCCACCTCTGGGCATTCTCAGTAGGAACGTTAAAATAACATGGGTTGGAAAAGCCGTTGCCAATTAAAATAGCAGCCTCGGGAAAACCGTAAAGGTCCAGAAGACAGATGGAAGTGAAGGATGGGGGCATCATTTGGTGCATTCCAGGGGATGCATATAGTTTTAGTAATACATTAAAATAGAATGTCAGCAGTGGAGCTGCTTGTGAATCAAGACTCCTGATGTCATGAGCTAAACAGCAGAGCTTCCAAGTCCCAGCTTGAAAAATATGGAAATATTTTGTTTCTAAACTTCTCTTTATCAGACTCTCTCACATCATTTGGCTCCTTCATTTTTCTCCCAAAGGCCACTTAAATCCTTGACATTTTCTCCTGGTGATATAATTTAATGCAGCCAGACAGCCTGAAATCTGTGCAGTTTTTAGCTCGGCCTCGTTAAGGTGACGTTCTCAGGCACTGGGCTGAAAAGATCGGCTTAATCCTCCGGTGGCTGTGGAATTCTGCTCTGACGGGGAAGGCTCTGCGTGGGTTGTGTGCTCCTTACCCGACACCAGAAGATGGGAAAGCTGCCTGAAACGCTGTCGTTCACTAAGGTTGGAGGTTTATGGTACCCGTGGGGCTGGGGCATCCCCTGGGAATTGAGCTGGTTCCAGAGGGTAGATCTCTGCTCGGGACATTTGCTCTTTCACCTTGTGTCAGTGAGAAACTTTGGTTTACAGATGGTCAAATTCACTCTGGTAAAAGCACGTACCTCCCAAAGCACAGTGATTGTGACTGCGTTTCAGATCCAGCTCTCCTCTTGCCTTCTACCCAAGGAAAATTAAATGCAGATTAAATACAGTTCACTAAATAGCACTCTGCAGGACTCTTCTTTTAAACTCTTTGGTAATTTGATCCACACACCAATCAGCTGAAACACAGCAAAATAATTTGCTCTCATTTATGCCGGACTAATGTAGTTAAAATTACTCTTCCTATTGGTTTTCTGCTGGTTGAGCTGAGGTGGACCCTGCTCCCCTGATTTTAAGATGCAGCTGCGTTTGGTGGAGTTACTTTCCTACCGCTTTGTTCCCAGGTAGGAGATTCCAGTTTCTCTTTTTGGTGATTCCACAGCCCGGGTTCCCCGCAGCAGAACAGTTTGTGAAAGCAAAGCCAGAATGAGGAGCCTGCCTTTAGGAGCATTTCTCCATAGTGAGGTGCTTAAGCCTGGAATGTTTGCACACGGAGCCATCAGAAGAACTCAGGTTCTCAGGTGGCTTCAGAAATCTCCCACTGCTTCTGCCTTCCTAAATCGGTGTCCACGTCTGCTCAGAGAGGCTCACTGCAAATTCTCTCAGCTGCGAGGGAGGAACTGGGTATGAAGCACCTGATGATTTCAGCACACTTGGGGCTGCGACGCTTGGCTCGGTGTTAACTCTTAAGATAAAGACCAACTCTCAAAGACCAGGCAGGGGCTGTGCTGTGGACTCCAGAGCTTCTCCCACTTAAGCATTGCTTTTGCTGTAAATGTGGGGTTTTTACATGACAGTCCATAAGAGTAGAGGATTATAAACCACTGCAGCAGAGCCATTGGTTCTCACATAAAAGGAGCAGAGTATTTTCTTAGGTGTCACTCTGACAGCAAAGCAAACACTGCCCTAAGGTGCAGATCCATTTTCATGTTGTTTCCAGTGCTTTTTGGGAGGTAACCTGTGGGTTATAATTTGTACTATCCAGTAGAAGGGGAAGAAAGATGTTTGTGTCAATAGGAGGTCAGCCTCGTGTGTGTAATTTAAACACCTCTGCAAATGGTGCGGCTCATTCTTTGCTGCCTGTAGCGCTGTGAGGTATGTAACCCTCTGTGTTGTTGTCCAGCAGGGTGGAGAAGCGGAAGGTGACAGACCCTGTGGGTGCCCTAAAGGAGAAGTACCTGCGACCCTCCCCGCTGCTTTTTCACCCCCAGGTAAAAGCAGTAACGTGACAATGTGGTGCTGGTTGAACGTCAAGGAGCTGGAGCTGGTGCAAGCAGGTCATTGGATCAGGCTCTTCCTCATCCAAAGGCCCGACTGGAAGCTCCTCCTATTTTACTTTCAGATGCTTTTAATTTCCTACCTGCTTTGAGGAGGATGGGAGCTGTGCCTTGCTGTTTCTTTTGCATTAACAGAAGAACAGGGATGAGGTCTGCCAAGCTCCCCTTTCACATGCCACAATGCCTACGTCATTTTCCCATTGGGAACACCTGGTGCAGTCATTTGCAGTAGTGCAAAGTGGAGGACTGTCCAGCACCAGGCAGTAGCATTTTACACCTGCCTGGAGTTCCCTTACACTGTCTAGAAGGCGTAAAATTGCAGGGTAACATAGAATTGGTGCTCAGTCATGCCTGCTCCTAAAGGTGATGGATGGGTCACTCAGTGGAGAACTGATGTTCTCTCCTTCCTGCACAGCTGCTGTAGTCTCTGTTCTTTGACAGCTCTCGGATATTTGTTCCCTCTGCGTCTCCTTTGGGTCTGAGCCACTGCAGAGTGATGGGAAACGCTGCTGGACAGCTTTCCCATTGGACAATGAGCCAGGAATGCCACCCCATCGCCCCACCAGGCCTTCACCCACAGTGTTCGAATGGCACAACCAAGTCCAGTGCAACCAAGGCTGTTCATGAGAATCACCCCCCTTGGCCCCCCCCCCCCCTCCGCCCCGGGACACGCAGGAGC
>JAOEHY010033360.1:44812-61403 GCA_025447955.1 Psilopsiagon aurifrons
GGATTTACCAGATCCTCATCCAGTATTATCCTGGATCTTTTCTTTTAGAAGTCATATTTTCAGGGAACCATGCTCCTGTCTTCATTAAAGCAGTGCTCATGTATGAGGTCAGTTAGGGGCACCCTCTACATGTGTTTCGCTGAACATGAGTCTGGTCTCGGCCTTTTCTTCTGTGAATAATTCCCCAGCTCTCATGGAGGGCCCTGGGTGGGATGTGATCATGCCAAAAGATGTAATAAAGGTTGAGCATTCAGCATTCAGAAGATGCTTTCTCTCTCAAAATGGATTTCAGGCCACTTTTCTTTCTTAGCCAGTCATTGACAGTGATTCCTTTGCCCTGATGGGAGTTCTTCTCACATTGTCTCTTTTAAATGATCCCCTGGACAATGTAAAGAAACGGTGGAACTTTCTGAGAACTTAATGGAAAAACCTTTTCTCACCTGTTAAGTTTTCTTTTCTTCTCCCCTTCTTTTTTATTATAACCAGGCAGTTGTTCCCTAAATAGCAAAGTGCCTTTGCTACTGGAGAGGCTACAGCCGGGGCTTAGCATTTTAAAACAAGCCTACGGCTATCAAGCCAGCAAACATCTCTGACTAAGTGCCTAAAGAACAGGGCACAACAAAAGATAGCTCCAGGTACTCCGGCAAAGGGCTGAGTGGCACAGCTCTGAAAGATCCGGATAGCATTTTAACGTGATGGTTTTGTTACATGACTGGCAGCTGGGGCAGAGCTTTTGCTGTAAATGATCAAGGAACCTTTTCAAGTGGCTGGCGCTAAGTATTACTTACTATTTATCATGGGCTGGGAGCCTCCAACTAAGGGGCTGTGGATCTATTATCAGGAAATGGGTTTTACTACTCCTCTTTTTTACAGCTTATGAATGGTTGTCAGCCTTCCACAATGTAGGCTTGGGTGATTAAGACAACTTTTTCTTTATAGTCGTACATTTTAAACAATATCTTGGCTCTTTTCCCTGCCCCCCCGAGCCCAGTTTAATAAAGTGTAAACGTGCAAAAGGTCAGCCCTTCCTGTACAATAGAGCATCTAGTTTTGATCTATGGCTTCCTACTGCCTTCCGCTCGCTCCGCGCTCGGGCTGACTCCACTTGGGCTCCTGGCTGTCCTGCTGATGTCATGGGCAGGGAGGAGGCAGCTTTATTGCTGCCTTGTTTGCTTGATCCCTGTTTTCTGCTTGGTGTCTTGGAAGTGCTCTCAGGAGTGCAGAAAACTGAGCGCTGGGGATGCTGGCGTAGTTCTCCGAGTTGCGTTGCTCTCTTAGGTTTGGATTTCCTGTTTTGCTCTCAGGAAAGTGCAAGTGGGTTTCTTTAGGCAGGAGGTTTATGCACATCCTTTGCTTTTTCTTTATTTGCACACACAACTTTTTTCTTTTCTTCTTTGTTTTCCCTTCTCCCCTCTCTCCATGTTTTTCCCTTTCTCCCTTTCTCTGCAGTGATATTCATCTACTGTTCATGTGAGAACATGGCCATTGCCAAGTCATAGAATCACAGAGTAGTTTGGGTTAAAAGGGACCTTAAAGCTCATCCAGTTCCAGCCCTTGCCAGAGGCAGGGACACCTTCCACTAGAGCAGCTTGCTCCAAGCCCCGTCCAACCTGGCCTTGAACACTGCCAGGGATGGCATGAGTCTCTAGGCCTGCATGCCTGCACCTCCCATCTGGACACTGATGTGTAGGTTGTGCTCCTTCAAACCATAACTCATCCAGCTCCAGCTCACGTAGAGGATTTTGGCTGGGATTGCACTCCAGGAAGCTCAGCCATCTCCCCCACACTCTTCCATCACCTTTGCTGGCTTCTGAACCCCTCTTACATGTAATTAAGTTGCTGGCCCCTCTGCTAGGCAAACTCTCTATGGACCTGCTCCATCCTGAGTCCGATCTTAACTCCTCTCTACCCCTCCAGCCTCAGCCTCTCCGCTCTCCCAGCTCCCTGGTCACGCATTCCCCTGTGCCCCCTCCCACTCTGCTGTGGCCAGGATTCTTCTGCCTCCTGTCTAGAACTTCCCTGTCCTCTCTGACCCATTGTTGCCTTCTGACCTGCCTGCAGCTCATGGCTGCTTCCCTCTGAGCCCAGCAAGAGCAGCAACGGGCTTCGACCAACGCACCCGTGCTGAAAGATGTTTGGTGCTTTTACATGGTTTTCCTGTGGATCTTTATGACTTGAGGCCTTGCCTTGTCCTTGCAGATGTCAGCCATAGAAACAATGACAGAGAAACTGGAGAGTTTTGCAGCCATGAAGGCAGACACTGGCACCTCCCTGCAGCCCCTTCCACATCACCCCTTCAACTTCCGATCTCCACCTCCCACGTTATCGGATCCCATCCTGCGCAAGGGCAAGGAGCGTTACACCTGCAGGTAAGGGCCTGGGCACCCCAAAGAAGAGAGGCTGTTCCAGCAGCACCTTACAGCATCCCTGGGAGAGCACCCCCCAGCTGGAGCATCAGACACCAGCTTGCAGCAGGGCGACTCACATGGACATCTCTGCTGTCTTGGCAGGGACAGGAGGGAAAACAAGAAGCAGCAGAATTAGAACAGAGCATTCTGATGACTAACTCCCTCTGAAATAGCTTGTTTTGTCTGGTAGAAAATCAGCATCTTCTGTTTTCTTTGTGATTTTTAACAACCTTGAGAGCAGATCTGGAGATTCTCAAGCAAACAGGATCCTCCAAGCCAAGTTTCTGGTAACAGATGCCACGGTTTCCAGTGCAAGTGCAATCACAGCAATGTCCAGTCTCAGCTAGGCAAAACATTGGCATTTTACAAGTGGTCTACAGTAAACAGCTCTTTCAAGCACAGTTGTATCTACAGAAGTACTTAGGTACTCATTGCAGCTCTGAAAGCTCCTATGAGAGCAGATCACTGGGGAATAAAAACCTCTGTCTGCTTATGCGGCTTTACCTGCAGCTACTGGAGGTCCTTGTGGTGGCTCCCACTGCATTTGTCCTGGGTGCAGTAAGGGTGTATGTGTTTTGTTTGATGTATCTCTTAGTTTCATTTGCCACAACAGCTGAGGGCTCAGATGTCAGCTGAATATTGAGGTTTCTACCTAAAAGAGGGACTGAACTTACATTTAGTTACGCACTCACAAGTCCACATTTGGATTTTCATTGTTGAGGCGCACTCACAGTAGCTGTTCATGTTCAGGGCATCTGAAGGTACTGAATGTCTTATGCTCCATCTACAGCAGTAAGCATCAGGTTTCACAGTCACTGGATGTAACCCTTCATCCTTAGTATTTTATTTCCCAGTGAATACTTTTATTTATACCTCCCTTCCTTTTACTGTGAATCAGATTTATTGGGGAACACTGCTCCTTCTCTGATTTCATTTCCTATTGCTGCATTTCCTTATTCCAAGCAGGCTGTGAGTCTCACAGCAGTATCTGCTGATAACAGTAACGCAGTGCTGCAGCATTTATCTGCAAGGAAATCCTGTGAATTCCAGGAAGGATGATCAAGTCCGTTCCGTATGAGGAGCAGCTGAACAGGGCAAGAGAGGAGGTCTATAAAAATCTTCAGTGCAGTATGACTAGGTAGTGATTAATCACTCTTTATCTTAATGCAGGAATGAGGTAGCATCAAATGCAGTTACTGAGTGATAGGTTAAAACAAGCAAGAAGTTCTTTCACACGACACACAGTTCAGCAGAGGACCTCGCTGCTGTAGGAGGTGGTGGATGCCCAAAGCTTATGTGCATTCAAAAAGCTTTTAGAAAAATAGGTGGAAGTAACTCGGCAAAAGGGTACCAAACACAGATACGCAGCCGTAGGCTCGGGAGGATCTCCAGTTTAATGGAAGCTGAGCGAATGTATTGGGGATGGGTCGCTACATCCTTACTGTGTATGCCTGGGTCTCCAAGGTAAGCTGCTAAGTCAGACAGCATTTGGAGATGTCCTGGGTGTTCAGGTAGGGTTTTTCTTTTTCCTGCCCTTCCCATATGTCCTGTTGCTCTGTCCCTCTGGCGATGGGCCACACACACTGCGAATCCCATGGAGTGGGCACTGCTTGGTTAGTTTTGACCTCCATGTCTTCCTTCCTCAGAACACGGGTTCCTGGAGTTATTCCTGCATAAAGGGGTTTTCTGGTTGTGAGCGAGGGGCCGTGGTGGCTGGTGATGGGTGTTCGCGGTGATGTGATGTGGCAGGATGCTGTGCACTGATGGTGCTTTGGCTTTCCCCCTCCAGGTACTGCGGGAAGATCTTCCCACGCTCGGCAAATCTGACCAGGCATCTGCGGACACACACTGGAGAGCAGCCCTACAGGTGATGCTGCCCCCCAGACAAAGCCCCTTTCCCAACACACTCCTCATTCACCACCATGTTGTTTTTATTCCTTTCTGTAAAGCTGTGCCAACAGAATTCCGCGGTCCTGTAGCATTACATATAATGATTCATAGGATTGTATATTATGTGTACCAGCCAAAAATAATCAGGCTTGGCAGCTTGAAGATAGACACTTAACTTATATTTAGATGTATGCTGGCAAATGAGTGGTCTGATTTGCAGTGTTGTTTGACACTCACGTTAACCATTCATCTCAAGGACAGCTGAAGGTGCTGAATGTCTCTGAAAATCGGGCTGTTTTGAAGGGCTTGCCAGTAAGCTAACTGCTGGATCTAGCTAGGTTTCTTTTTTCTTGTCCTAATGCATATTCAGAGGTGCCTGGAGTGGTGGATCAAAACCCCAAAAGACAAGCCCTGTAGTGTGTCCGCTTTAAAATCTAAGTTGGGGAGCATCCTGCCTTAAATCACATAAACAGAGTGATGAGAGGGGGGAATCCACGTGGTGCATCCCCTCTTTGGCGGGTGTGGAGGGCAGAAGGCTGAGCTCTTTTCTGCTGCTTGTAGACAGGGCACATGGGTTTTACAGTTCACTTTGCATTGCGTCTGTGCAAAAGGGCACGTTGTGAAACCGGGCACCTCCTTCCCAGGGCAGCACCCTGCGTGCAGGCAGGACCCTGGGCACGCACCAGTGGTGCTGCTCTTAATGGGCCTTCTGGGCCAGTGAGCCTGGGGAATGGGAATAAAACCCACCAGAAAGTACATGTAAGTACATGTGTGTATGTAGGTGTATGAGGGAATATTTCTCCTGCAAGACCACGTGGGGATTTCCACCCCCCAGTATTCCTCCTCGTGTTTTGCAGTCACTGTCAAAAAACTTTGTCAAAAAAAGTATTCCTTAGGGTATTTCGGATTAGAATAGCCTCGTACATGAGCAAAACTGAGCAAGTGATGGATCGAGAGCCTGCTGAAAATCAAGCGTTGTGTTTTCCATGCTAGGAGTGCCTCACGTGTTGTCAGACACCAGTAACAATTCAAACTTCTGGGTAGCTAAGAGTATGGCATTTCCATACACAGGAGTTCACAACAAATCTAACACAATAGTTATTACATGAAGGAAAACACAGATTCATGAGCAGCAAGCAGCCAAGTGGTCAAATGCATCACGGTTTCATGCTTAGTTTAACATAAGAAGCTACTTCTCCCACATTGTAATCGCTGGTACGGAGAGAGACCAGTTTGTTTTCCATGCAGAGTCATACAGAGTCTTGAGCGTAGACATTAGGTAAATTAAAACCAAAAAGCCCCTCTCCAAGCAGACATATATTTTGGAACCATTCCCTGTTCTGATTTTCTCAGTTGCGTTATTTGATAGGTCTTGAATGAACGCTGTGTATTCACTGCACACCCCTGTCTGACTGAAATGCTTGCTCCCGATTATTCAGAGATTGTTGGTTCAGTTTTCTTCCAAAAAAGGAGACTTGCAACTTAACAAAGGTTAGGAAAATAAAGATTTATTTGATCTGGTCTTCTCCCAGAAAATGGCCTGTGTGGGTTTTTTGTAAGAGAGGTTTGACTTCTGGACAGTGTTGCATTCTAATGGCACTCCTGAGAGTTAGTGCTGCGTTTACAGAGGAGCTCAATTATCATTGATTTTCTTTTGCTCTCAGAGAACTGAGATTTCCAACTTTGGCAGCGAGAATTGTTTTGAGAGCTTGTTTTTTAAGTGACAACTTGACGCAGGTAAAAGGAGGTGCTGACTTCTCAGTGGGCACTGATGTCTGTCTTCTGACTTGTGAGCATTTCAGTGCTTTTGTTTCCTTTTGACTCTGCAGTGTTAGATATTCACCCAAATACAAATTAAAGGGTTCTCAAAGCTGACACAAACTGGCCAGGTGTCCAAGTATAGACCAGGAGCCACGCAGGCCTTAAGAGAAGGTGCTTTGGGTTTGATTCCTGATTGTCTGTGAGAAGTGATGTTTTTCACCCAGTCACTTAAACTTCCCAGGAGTCTATTTAATGTGTAAAGTAGGAATTAATAGCACATGAGCAATAAGGAGGCAAATGAATTCTTTTTGGAAATGGGAAGTGCTGTGTGGTTTTGGAAGAGTAAGAAATGCCTGGTGATGCGCTGCCTAAAACCATCTAACATGTTTGCATCTTACATGTAACATCTAACAGGCAGTAGTGTGTATTTCAATCCCCAGTGCCAAAAAGGACTGTCAAACTTACCTCTTTCTTACAGAGAAAGGCAAAATAAGCTGGGCCTGTAAAATCACATCAGACTTACCTGGAAACTCAGGTCACAAACCCCGGGCTTTGTTGTCATCCGAGCTCACCAGCGCAATCAGAAGAGGCTGGTTTTAGTGACGCTCCGTGTGCTCAGAGCACGGGAACGCTGGGGTGTGCTGCAGTTGTGGCCTTGCCTCTTTGCTTTTGTTTTCATTCCCTGGACTCACAGAATCGCATAAACTATTAAACCCCAGGCTGGGAACAGCTAAAAGCGGTTTGATTCCACAGGACTTTTGTTTTCTTCTGTCAAATGCCCATTCCCTCCAGGATGCCATCTAATTGATTCTTGAATTACACCCGGTCCTGAAGCCTGCACGGCTGCAATCCCTCTATAAAGATGTGCTTCCTGACGGCTGTTCTGAATTTGGTTTTCTTTGATTTCCTTTTCAGCCCCCGTGGCGTGTTATCTGCAGTAAGCAACTAGAGCTGACATCTCCCATGTCATTTAAGATGCTTCACAGTTCAATGAGCATCTCTTCTGTCTCAGGTTCTTTTTTAATGGGTAGCTTAAATTCATCCCTGGTATAAAAGCACTCGAGATGAAGGAGTTCCTTAGTAGGTGTCCATGTGTTCTATGCTTTCTTACTGCAATTCTGTCTTTGCAGCTCACATTCATCATCAAATAAGTGCTCATTTGGCAAGTGCTGCCATGCTGTTGGAGCTTCACAAAGCACTGTATCGCATGCTATACTGTCACATCTGGAGTGGTACCAAACTGCTGTAGCCGTACAGCAATTAGCTCCATTCCTCATCTTGAGGTTTTGCTGGGCTTTGCTGCCTGATTCTCCCCAGGTACCTGAGCTCCCTTGAGCTCTGAGGGTCGCCTGCCATTCTTCAGAGCTCCGGTTCCAGCTTCGGCTCATTCCCAGCCATCATTCACTCCCACTTTGTATTTTTTTAGCCCATTGGTGAGTTACTTGAAGCTGATAAGCACGAACCTTTACTAGCGTTTTGTCAGTGTGTTTACAAAGCAAATACTGCTGCTCTTGAGTTTTATTCTTCCCCTGGCTCTGTGTTCACCTCTTCCCGGATTTTAAGCTGGTTCCCTCTGCCTGGATCATTTATTTAGATTAAAACCAGCAGAGATCCGAGTACCGACCCCTCTGGGACCACAAATAACACAGTCCGTCTCCCTCATCCCTTTGCTTTCAGACATCAGCTAGTGCTCCTTTCGAATGCCCCTCTGTTTCCTATTTTTGTAACGAGCTCTTTATCCTCTCTCCGTACCCTACCCTGGATCCACATAGCTCATAGAGCAAGGACCTGTCAAAGGGGACTTTTCAAAGACTTCCTGAACGTCTAAATAAATGGACATGCAGGAGGCCAGCTCGTTCTTGCTGTACTCATGCAAGAGCTCCCTTTGAAGTCACTGCGACTGCTCCTGTGAGTAATGGAGGCAAAACCCAGCCCAGCAAACATGAGTGAGGGGGGTTTGGGCTTTGATGGGTATTGAGCTGGTGGGGACAGGTGGGGAGAAAAGCCTGGGGACAAGGAGGGGGCTGATCGGGACGTGCTGGTAGAGCCATGCTGGGCAAAACCACCCATGGAAGTCCTGGGGATAGCAGGGACACCGGAGCGTTGGCTGGTTTGGACGCTTCAGTCTTCTGAAGTGCTGAAGAGTAGAAGCTGCTGAAGCCCGGCAGCTCCTGAGAGCAGCATCAGCAGTAGCTGGTGGACAGGAGGAGTATAAGAGCTGCAAACCCATGAGTGTTTAGCTCTCTGTCTGTAAACTGTGCTTGTTCTCGCTGATGTTCAAATAACCTCTTGTTTTCTTTAGTTGTTCAATTCATTTTCTTTCTAATGATGACAAAACCGTTGGAAGTCTGAGGAAACTGTGGCTTCAAAAGAGATTTTGCTTTCCTGCAAGGTTAAGCAGAGTAAAGGTTCATTACTTGACATGTCCATTCCCATTGGTGATTTAGCAGTAGGAAATTCAGAGGTGGGCATGGAATCCATGAGCAGGCAGAGAGTGTTTCATAAAAGTATCTGCGATTTAAAACCAAAAATATCGATTTATTATTAGAGAGCAAATAAAAATCACAGCTGCATCTGGAAATCTGTGTGTTTCACAGCGTAGATCTCTCTACCCTCACACCTCCGTCCTGCAGTTGAACCTGTTGTGTCTGTAGGAAGCAGAACTATGTCCTCGGTGTTGGGGCAAGTCCAGGTTTGTAGTTGCATGACACAGACCCGAGGTGAGCGCTGCGTGCCCGCTTCACACAGTGAACCGATGGCATTCCCAAAATGAGCACAAATGCCCCATCATCTTCATGCCTTATCAGAGAGCAGCTCAGCTCAGTGGGATGGCCTTGGCTCTCGGTTACAGCAGCACAGAGCAGTTCTAAAGCAAGTGGGTTTATTCTGGAATTACAAGGGCTTAAGAACTGTTTTCATTTTGTCTTCAAAGTGCCCAGGATTTACAGAGGTTTGTAGTAGAGAAAGGATTTTACTTCTCATAGGGTTTGGAAGTAGAGCCGTGAGGAAAGCGGCTTTGTTGAGGTACAACTGACATATTTAAAGGGCGATCTAATGAGGGACTCGGGCAGATTCAAAGAGGAATTAGGTTTTCGGTAGCTTTAGGGCTGACGCACTTCACTGCGGCTCAAAGGTGCCCTCTTCAGTCCATCGGCTGCGATGGAGGAGCAAGAGGAGGAGAGGGCTGAGCTCCCGCAGCCCCTTGCTTGTGCAAAGCTTTGCTTTTATTCCAACCCATCCACTGTGGATCCTGCAGAGGTTCGTTTCAAAGAGGGAACATTTCTTCACTCAGCAGTTTCCCCGAGCATTCTGGCTTGCCTCCTCACATTCCACATTTTTTCATCACAAACCAGATAGTCACTACATCGGAGTAAATCTCATCCTGTTTGGAAACGGCAGTGTATTTCTTGGGAGCTATTGTACTGTAATAACCATAATTACCTTTAAAGGCATCTGTACTGCCTACATCCCAAGTACCACAAGGAATGTCGCAAATAAATCTGGAGTGTTCTGTATGTCCAGATAACTGTGTCATGGAGGGATATGCTAGCTAATAACTATGGGATGCATTTAACCTCCCTTCTTTCTTCTCCTTCTGTCTTCTTTTTCCTCCCTCCACAGCCATATTTCACCTACTTCCCCTACGAAAGGAGAAGGGTGGAAGAAATAAATTCACCTTCCTTGTTTTTACATTCATGTGTGGAAAAGTAATTATTTTGTTTAAAACTCGTATTTGTTTGGACGACTCGCTTCTTAATTAATCCTAATCCTTCCTTTGTGCTCCTTGAGTAGCAATAATATCAGATTTGTCTGGAATGATTAATGCCTTGTGCTTCCCAGGTCCTCCGCTGAGTAAAGATTTATAGACCAACATTTTCTGGCTTTCTGATAGTCAGATTTTTCTCTTTCTCTCTTTTTTCCCCCTCTCACGTTGCACTCTTTGGCATTTGCCTTCTATTTTTCAGGTGTAAATACTGTGACAGGTCATTCAGCATTTCCTCCAACCTCCAGCGGCACGTTCGGAACATCCATAACAAGGAGAAGCCATTCAAATGTCACCTGTGTAACCGATGCTTTGGGCAGCAGACCAACCTGGACCGGCATCTTAAGAAACACGAGCACGAGAACGTTCCAGGTAGGAAGGGGCATGGCTGGGGGGTGCTGGAGGGAGAACACCCCGTGCTCTGGTCACTCTGGTCCTTGGGAAGCCTTTCTGGAACACATGATCACGATGCTGTCCTCCTGGGGACATGGTGAGACCTCCTGGTGCAAGGCAGATATGGACGTGTCAAGGTCTACCAAGGGTTTTCGACCTGAAATGCATCTGTAGGTATGTGTGAAGCTCAAGAAGATAAATAGGCTTTGCCTTCAGATAAAAACTGCAGGAGGAAATTCCTGTGCTGAAGCCAGCTGAGTGATTTCCCAGCCTAGGAAAATCAAATAATTCTGGAGTAGTTACAGGCAAACAGCTCTGCAATGGTGGTGATTTTAGATTGTCTACACCATCCATAAATGCTGCATATCACCCGTGTTTCTCACTGTTGATCCAGTCTGGAAAACGTGAGCTTTGGTCCCTGAGATTTCTCTGAAGGATTAAATCATTGGTGCATAGTGAGAGGATTGATGCTAATGTTCCTCCTTTATTTTTCCTCTTAATAATACCTTTGACAATATCCAATTGTTTCTCCCGTTCTCTTTTCCTGTTTCTCTCCTCAGTGAGCCAGCACTCCGGAGTCATTACAAACCACCTTGGGACCAGTGCCTCTTCCCCGAACTCGGAATCAGACAACCATGCACTTTTAGATGAGAAAGAGGATTCATATTTCTCTGAAATCAGAAATTTTATTGCAAATAGTGAGATGAACCAAGCGTCAACTTTAGCAGATAAAAGGTAGGGGAGCAAATCACTCTTTTCAGCTATCTACCCCTGTCACAAGCCTTGCTTGGACTGAGTGGTATTTCACCTGCTGCTCTCCTGGTTTCACAAATGCCATTACTAAGGTTTAAGTCCAAAATGCAGGGATGAGAATTCCACATCGCAATGTGGTCCACGTGAAGAACAGTAAGAAGTGTGGAACACGCTGATGTAAAATTTCGGGTGGAGATGTTAATCATCCTTTATGTCACTTGGGGGCATCCTGCTGGGTTCCAGGTCCATAGCACTGGTGATCCCACTCTTGTTCTCATAACATAATGTAAAGCTGCTCTGGTTTTGGGGTCTGCCAGGCCCATAGGGCACGAACAGCAAAAGTAATGAGGCAGAGTATAGGCTGGCTAGTAGATTACACCGTGAGGAAGCTTCCTGCTGGTGGCTCGAAGGGAGATTGTTAGAACACAGTAGCATGAGAAGCAAAGCTGCTTGTCTCACAAATGCTTTATTTTAGGGGATAGAAAACCACCACTTAAAGCCAGACCAAACAAGATTCTGGTTTGAAAGGCACTGAGGTTGGTATATACTTGACATTGCTATTAGTCCTTAAGGGAGTGATTTTTAAATGCCTGAAATATGTTGTTTTTCGTTTCCTTTGCAGTTTAAATCAGAAGTATGTGTACATAAGTGGGTCTCTGTGTTCATATGTATTGCAGTGAAATTGCATGACTTACACATTTGGCATTTTCTTGTCTTTTCTTTCTTCTTCTTTCCCCTTGACCAAATATTTCAGGCCAGAAATCCAGGATATTGATGGCAGTTCCCAGTGTCATGGATTAGCAAATGAGAAAACAGAAGATGTGGACGATGAAGATGAAGAACTGGAAGAGGAAGATGATGACAGCCTGACAGGGAAGTCCCAGGATGAAACGGTATCACCCACTGCAGAGCCCCGAGGAGCATTTGAAGATGAAGAGGATGAAGAGCCCACATCTCTCACCATGAGCTTTGACCACACCCGAAGGTGAGGAGGGCCATTCCCTTCGAGAAGTTGAACAGGGCTCAGCCTCCTGACCCTGTGTCGTGGTAGATTGTGAGTGCTGCTGTTTTATTGTTCAAGCCATGTGTTATACCTCCAGTTTGATGTAAGCATTCACCTCAGAGATTCCATTGTCACCATGGTGGGGGACATGAAACAAGTGGACTGCAAGGAGAATCTGTGATGAGGCGTGGATGCAAGACTTGAGAAGTTCATATCAGAACAGTTAGTCCAACACAGAAACCAGTATTTTCAGGGTACCACAGCTCAGATGGTAATGTCTTTCCAAATCACTGATCAGAGTGAAGGAAGAGGCATATGTCTGCAGTCCGGTTTGTGCTGCTCTGCCCATTTTAGTTGTAGCCAAATGTCAACTTCAAGTTGGGTTCTCAGAGCTCTGGGGAAAAGTGAAGCTTTTTTTCCCCAAGGTCAAGCCGTGTTAGGGACCTCTAGAATTAAAGTTCATGACACATAGCATAGGCTTAGCTTGCTTTTTGCCTCAGTTTCCTAGGTGCCATTTGTAACAAATGATGCAAAGTAGTATCTTACTTGATTTCAATGCATCCCTATTGTCATTGCAACCCAAAGAAAGCACAGCAGTGGATTCAAGACACTTACCCAGTGTCAAACATGCCCAGGAGTGCACAGCATCCTCCCCACAGACAACCAAAGGGAATTGTAGCCATGCTGACTCACAACTAGCGATGCACAGATGCTTGTGTGTGCACAGCCATGCTCTCCACTTTTTCTTTGCTCCTGGCATTGTGTGTCATGTTGGTGTTTGTCTGTCTGTCCATTCACGCATGTGGCTTGTGAGTCCCCCGTGGTATGTGCATGCAGGCACTGGGTTAGCAACGCTCACTTTGGCTAGATGTGAACGGTGAGATGAGCTAACAACAGGTCAACCCCTTCCCCTGGTCATTGGTACAGGTGTATTGAGGAGGACGAAGCCGGCCTGTTAGATTTGGAGCAGATGCCGAATTTTGGGAAGGGGCTGGATCTTCGCAAAGCAGCCGAGGAAGCATTTGAAGTTAAAGATGTGTTTAATTCCACCTTAGACTCTGAGACAATAAAACAGACTCTGTACAGGCAGGCTAAAAACCAGGTAGGTATATTGCAGAACGTTTTCCCTAGCTCACCACCAGCACATACAATAGGATTAGCAAGCAGCTGGCCTCAAATAGTTGAGGTTTATTTTCCCCTTCCAGTGACCAGGAATTCTAACTGCAATGTGTGAATCATATGTGAACTGTGTCGTGTTGAAACTGTACTGAGACAGAGGAGAAACAGAGTGGGCATCCGTTCTAGGTGACCCGGTCAATTTACCCCATAGCCTGTGCTGTGAGAACATGCTTGTAGAGAAAGATAGAGGTGTCTGTCTGTTTTTATCTGTCTGTATACATGTTTTTATGACTCCTATTTATTTATACTTTGGGATGGGTCTTCAGTTGAGTCCCTTTCTAACCTTCAAGCAACAGAATTTGTCATGAAATCTGTTTTGAATGTCCAGCAAAGCAGCAGCTTAACACAGTTGCCAAGCAGAACATGGTTTCTGAGTTATCATCCCCCTTCACAGCAGGTGCAAGTACTGAAGCTGGAGAAGGTCTGCTTGGAGATAGGACACAGCTTTGTTCTGGGTGAAACCGATTCAAACACAAGCCACTTGCCTGACTCTTGCGTGTGTCCTGTTACTAATATGCCCAATGTACTAACCGTGTAGTAACAGCTTGCTCTTTCACAGTTTGTACTACATTGTTAGGCCCTGCCTGAGCTTGGATGGGGAGGGTATTTTTCTTCTTGAACCCATGTTATAGTGTGTGAGATGCAGGACTGGTTAACCTGAACAATTCTAACCATCTCTAGCGCAGGGCTTACAATGGTAGAACAGCATTTGTGTGAGCAGCACAGCCCCTCTTGGCTGGCTTTTAAGCAATTTTAGAAGCGTGCATGTCCATAGTACTACAAAGCTGTGTATCTTGCAGCACACACCTACAGTACATCAAGGTATTGATAAGTAGATCTTGACTCTTGCTTTTAAGAGGAGAGGCTGAAACTGAATAACTGGTTTGCATTGTCCCCGTTAGAGTTGCGTTACTAAGGGTCCTACTATGGCAAGCGTGGTACTGATGACCCAGGTAGCACATGGTCTCTGTCTCTGGCCCTGCAAAGGATTGGATGTGGCCAGTGCTGCTTTGGCCAATGGAGCCCCAGTTCCATTGCAAAGTGTATGTGCCTATGTCCCTACATACCTGAGCCTGATTTCGCAAGCACCAGTGGGCTCATGCCTGGTGGGCTATGCTATTGTGGCTGTTGCTCAGTTGGCCACTGGCTTATCTATAGCTGTACTTTGTATAAGGACAAACCAAAGCACCTGGCACTGTGCACGTAGCCACTGTCCCCTGGCAGAGCCTGGACTCAAGGTGTGAGTTTGTGACCAAGTGCAGAGCTGGCACAGCATGGATTTGGTCCTGTCCTGCGTTTGGATGGTGGCCTCTCCTGGCTTAGCCTGCACTGCTGCAAACTCCATGGCAGGTTTGAGTAGCTGTAGCGATGGGTCTCATCCTGGTTTGTGGATGGGAGGTTCTTAGCCCAGGCTGAGGGGTGCTGGCTGGCCTGCATTCCCTGCGTGGTTAGCTGGTGCTGTGTATCACACACTTTATCTCAGCCTGTCCTGTGTGTGTATTCACACGTGTCCTCTGCACTGCTCTTTTCTCCTCCAGGCTTATGCAATGATGCTGTCCCTGTCTGAGAACGCTCCCCTCCACGCGTCCTCCCAGAACTCGCTGGGTGCTTGGTTGGACATGGCAGGAGCAGCTTCAGAGTCGGGGACCTTCAACCCCATCAACCACCTCTGAGAGGTCAACAAGGCACTGGCCAGAGCCCCGGCGAGGAGGCGGTGGTGCTGCAATTATCCCAGCAAAAATCCCAGCAAGCAGAAGATGGATGAGGGGGCCTCAGGGAGTCATCTGGACCTTTGGCTGAGAAGGAAACCTGTCGCGTCTGACCCAAAGGTCCTGCGTTTTCTATCCAGAGTTTTCATTTCTAATTTATCAGAATGAACCTCTCCAGAACTGCATAACCCTGATGCAGCCCCAGGATTTCACAGTCTGTAGGAATCGCACTAGCACGACACGAATTGCAACAGTGCAATCCAACATTGGCCCCTCTAACCTTACACAACAGTTATCACTGAGCCAGTAGAGCCTGCCTGTAAATGGAAGCTTGAAACCATTTGGTAGCATTTCCTCTCAACTCAGCTGAATAGTGAAGTACGAAGAGAAGAGCCAGGTGTGACCTCTCCCTGGTGCAATTCTACACAGTCACTGGAGTTATACCAGGGAAAGGGAAATTCAACCCATTTCATTGCCCCCCAAAAGAATTTGGTGTGTGTGGTGGGTGAGCTTCACCTGACAAAGGACAGTTTGGACGCATCTTCTGACTTATCAACCCGGGGTTTATAGAGTGTCAGCCTGTCAGTGTCAATGGTGGCAGCAGTGCCTGACTCCTGCAGTTGTTCTGCTATGCTGGATGGTTCCTGTGCATCACACACTCCATTCAGCCTGTAATTTCAGTGGCAAGGTGAATATTTCCTTGCTTCAGCAACCTCAGGGGTGCAGCCCTCTATTGAAGCACATGGCTCAGATCCAGTTGTGTCCCTGACTCTGCAATTGCTGGCAGATAAGAGTCTCACCCTCTTTGCTGATCCAGAGCACCCTCCACAAACACTGTGATGGTGTCTCTGCTACTCTGCGTGGCGATTACAATCTGCTGTTGGAGCAGGGATTTTGCAGGCAAAGCTGAATTAGAGTAGTCAAGAAAGCACTTAATCCTTGCAAAGGATGACATTGGCTACACAGAGCAGATCTCAAATGTGTGTCTGGAGAAATTTCACATTAAAGCATCTAAGATGTAGGAATGCTGAGGACCGGACTGCTGCTGCTGGCTGACACCACGGGCCTCTGCATCTCGCC
Source organism: Psilopsiagon aurifrons (assembly GCA_025447955.1). Lineage (NCBI taxonomy): Eukaryota > Metazoa > Chordata > Aves > Psittaciformes > Psittacidae > Psilopsiagon > Psilopsiagon aurifrons. Next base: position 60,752 of record JAOEHY010033360.1, read on the forward strand.
CATTGCAGTTCTGCATCAGCAGCCTGCTGGGAGCCTGGAGGAAACGTTGTGTCTGAAGCATGTGAAGTCAAAGAGGAACTCTGCCCATGAAGTTCAGCATCTTTTAGTGCTGGATGTGCTTCCAGAAGGATTTTGTCAGGTAATAACTGCTTGCAGAACTGGAAGAACGGCCGACTTCAGAGCAACAGCACGCAGCCATCAGCGTGTCTGCCTGCGAATACCTGACATGTGCAGCCTGCATGTATGGAAGAGAACGGATGGAGGCTGCTGTGCCAGTCCAGTGCGGAGAAACACAACCGGGAAGCATCATTCCAGCATGCCAAAACAAAGGAAACAGCTACCTAAAAAAACAAAGCCAAGATTGCGTTAGGATGAGGCCTTTGCAATTCACTGTTTTCACCCAGAGGAGACATGAGGCTGGTTTTAGATCCCCAGGAGCCTCAGACAGCAAGGAAAGCATCTTGGGGTGGCTGTGGTACAGAAGGAACAGAATTGGCAGCATCAGCGTATTTCCAATGAGATTCCTGTTCGGTTTTCCACAATGTCCGGTGAAGGTGTCCGAGGCCGAGACCAACAGCCCGGCCCGAACTGCTTCATGGATTTGCACAAAGCTCTGGGGAGCAGAGCCCGAGGGCTGCCCATGGCAGGAGCC